>OMNZ01089550.1:28947-57642 GCA_900303255.1 Lesueurigobius sanzi
CTATATGCACGGTGAGCCCACGTGACCAACTTCCTGCTTCAGGGACGGAAGGCGCATTTCTGCCCTGCATCAAATTGCATTGAATTATTAGCAGGTCTCAGACAAATCTAAAAATATGTGAAGATAATGTGGAGGACAGCGAATCACTGATGGCAAGTCAGTAACGGTGTGTTAAAAACCCGATGTTGGATGTGAAAACTGGCCTGGAGGAAATGTCAGTCCTCATCCAGCTATGGCTGGATATGGTCTTCAATAGAAACGATATAAAATTTAAACAACAAAATAATAATTAAACTGCTGACAGGCCGCTTCTTTATTGTGCATGCTCATTCAAAACTTTGTGCTAGTTTAATTTTTTATTTGGTGTTAGCCGTTAGCTTCGAGGCAAAAACACCTCTCGTTCGGAGCACAGAGGTTCCTTCCAATGAAGTGGTTACATCCAACGTAATGTTCTTTTTAACCAGCTGCTGGTCACATGGTATCAGTCACATGGTTTCAGTCACTCGCTGTCCGCTGACAAATCTTGAGGTTAGTCTTCATTTGTGTGAGATATGCTAAGTACTCAATGCAAATTAATAGGGAGAGGAAGGGCGCTAGCCGTTTTTGAGTCCAGTCGGAAGTCATGTGGGCTCGCTGTGCATATAGCCCATTGACACCAGCTCCAATTAAAATATAATTCTATAACACATTTTTATTGTGTAGCCCTATGTTCCATTGCATCGCAGTGTATTTAATTAGCTTGCACGACTTACTGCTGCACCTGTCCCAACGTCTTTTCAAAATGTCATTTCAACAACCTGTACCATTAGCTAATGGTAGAATGCTAATGGTAGAATAGGGCAAAGAAGGCCAGAGTACACAGAATGGAAGCTCGCTTTGCTCGGTTTTACAGTATTTACATTTTGACAGTGAGTGACAGTTCAGTGCACACACAAGCAAACAGTTGTACATTGAAACCTACATGTGTTGTCACCAGTTTTTGTTTGTTTTATTTCAAGTTCAAGTTTCAAGTACATTGCATTATATACACAATAGGCGTTTGCATAACACATGTTAATAATCCTGTCTCACATATCAATAGTACTGTACATTTCAAACTCAAAAAGGAGTGGCAATTAGTATAACTTATAGGCTTGCATTTTCATTAATGTGGCAGGAGCCAAAGTGAACAACAACACGATAACCAGCGATAGCACAATGATCCCAGCCGACCGCAAATGCAGCAGCATGATAACACAACAACACACCACCACTGCTGTGAACTTGAAGCTGCTGAACCAGTGACACACACAAACCTCCTCCAGCACGTGACAGGCCGCCACGTTCAGCTCTTACCATTATAATATATTTAAGTTTTGTCAGTTTGGTTTATTATTATGCTCTTTAAAAAATGTATATACAGTATATAATGATCAATGTGTTCAATGGTGCAATACCTGAACGTAGCATTTTAATTAGTCTGCCAAAAGCTTACTTTCTTTGTAATCTTATCGTGGTCATTGGCAGCGCCACCGCTACAACAACCCCACCACATCACTGACTGCATTTCCTACTGACAAAAGCAACCCCTGTATTGTGTTTTGTCAGAGCTTGCAAGAGACATCTGTTTCATGTGTTAATTTCCCCAAGCATTTCCAGAACTACTGAGACTATTTTGGCATTTATTTGATCTAATAATAAAAATATTCCTGATTTTCGTAGGACACTGGGCTCCATTATGACCGTTATCTCAGAGAAGTCATTGATTTCTTGGAAAAGGATCAACATTTTAGAGAAAAGCTCCATAACACAGATATGGAAGACATTAAAGTAAGCTGCTGTAATTTAACATCTACATCTGTAATATTTTTTATTAAGCTGATGTTTATTCATCTTTGTTAGCAAGGTAAACTCGCCAAAGAGCTGGATTTTGTCAGTCATAACGTCAGAACAAAACTAGACGAATTGAAAAGACAGGAGGTGAACCGACTGCGGACACTCATCAAAGCCAAACAAGATATTGAAGGCGGAAATGGTAAGTGTGATGAAGGCATATTTTCATGTATGGCTTTATCTAAATCTAATTGTCTTTACTTTGTTAGACATTGCAGTTGACCACCAAGCACTTTTGAAGCAGTTCGAGCACTTGAACCACATGAACCCTCATACATTTGAAGTGGAGGACCTGGATCGTCTCATCAAATCGGTACATGCACACTTCACACATCGCTTTACCACATAGGGCTGCATAATGTATGGAGTGCCATATTGTTATCTCTATAGCAGATGACGCATTATCCATATTGCAAGATGTCATCATCTGCCATAGAGATATAAAAATGGAGGTACAATTGGCTAGTCCTCCGTGAAGCAGTTGGCATACAGGGGCAGGCTCCAGTAATTTAAGTCATTATTAGAAGTAGGCTTGTTAATATGCAGTGTTGTTTGCGTCAACAATAACTATGACTAAATCATTACGTTGACGACCCTGCTCAGTGGCAGCTTGTCCTCCCTGTGCACGCGCACGGCACAGGGGAAGAGAGCGTGCACGTGGAGCAGAGCCACTCATAAGGTGGAGAGAGACAGCGAGTTTAGCGATGTTTGATGTTCTTACCTGGGTTCGCTATGATTTTCTCGCGGCCAGAACGTAGCTATGTTTGTAGCAGAGAGCTGCTAACGTAAAGCTAACAGCTGCAGTGTGTTCTCATGTTATGACCTTGTGACCCCGCCCCCGTCTCTGCAGACGAAGCATCACTATTTACTTGCCTGTAAATAAGCATTATATGACCATAGTTATGATAAATTATAATAAGTTATAACAAACTGAGAAGTGGGACAGAGATAACATCGGTAGCCGATGATATTGTCTTTTTCTCAGTTAGATTATGTTTGTGATAGATAAGATTATTTGGCAGGTAAAATGTATTTTTTAACAAAATATACTGCAAATGACTGTGATATGGCAGCTTTGGAAAAACTAAACAATAACTGACTAAAACCAGACTAAAACCTGTTTGAGTTTTCGTCGACTAGAACTATCACATAAAGAAATGACTAAAATGTGACTAAAACAAAAGCATTTTCGTCCAAAAGACTAAGGTTAAAACTCAAATGGCTGCCAAAAACAACACTGTTAATATGACCCTCAAGTGCTTGTCTTACCACGTGCTACACCGTCCTGTTCTTTATTCTAATATTTTCAACATTATTTAAGATATTAACAAAAATAACTAGCCAATCCGGTGCCTTCTTGCTCTGTGGTTGCCTTGAGAATAGGGCAGGGCGATATGACATAAATTTGCTATCACGATATAAGAAAGAAATATCGCGATAACGATATACTTGACGATATAATTGATGGATAAAATATTTCATATATCATAATATTTGATCTACTCAAGCAACATACAGCCTTCAATTAATTTTACGTATTAGCACCTGCCCCTAAAACTGGTCCTGACTTCAGTCAAAATCAGCTGATAGTGTATGCTAATTATATCGCATCCACAACGATATAAAAAATGACGATGATAAATCCAAAACTCATACCGGTATATTGATATATATGATAACGATATGGCCCAGCCCTACTTGAGAATATAAAATTCAACATGGCAACAGTTAAAATGGCTCTGCTAATGTGAATTGGCTTCATTAGCCCGCACTGAACGCTATGGGGAAAGCCACACAGGCTACCTCCATTGTTATATACTGTACACTCTATGGTCGTGAACTAACAGGCTTGTTGTTTACATTACTGTGACAGTATTGTCTCTTCTAAAAGTTGCTCATCCCTGTGAAGAATGGGAATATTAGAAGTATTTCATGGAGTTCACAAGAACTAAGAATTTAAAATCTATATGCTCTCTCTTTCATTGTTTGCTCACATAACAAAAGAGGTATAGCACCTTTAAAGTTACTTCCATTTTAGCCTTGCTTTGACTAGTTGTATTCTTATTATTGAAAAAAACAAAAACATATAGCTTGTACTAAATTTATGTTTAAATTTAACAGACTCTAATGCGTTGAAAATGATTTTAATACTGCATTTGTTTACTTGATCATTAACTCTGGCATTAAAGGCAACAAAAGATCTGGAGAACTACGACAAGGAAAGGCATGAAGAGTTCAAGAGGTACGAGATGATGAAGGAGCATGACAGACGCGAGCATCTGAAGACACTTAACGACGAGGACCGAAAAAGAGAGGAGGAGCACTATGAGGAGATGAAGAAAAAGCACGCAGACCACCCCAAAGTCAACCATCCTGTAAGGCTAAACTGTCACTGCCAATACAGCCGACATTTAATGGACCACTTCATTGTCATACTTTTCCATAACAGGGCAGTCAAAATCAATTGAAGGAAGTCTGGGAGGAAGCAGATGGTCTAGATCCGGAAGATTTTGACCCAAAGACCTTTTTCAACATTCACGGTCAGATTTTGGAATTGAACAGCAAACTTTTTTAGCTCTTAAAACATAGGTGCCTGATTTCACTGCGTTCAAACCATAAAAGGAGGAGGTAGTTGGTAATAAACTGTGCTGAAGCCCCAACTCATTCCTAACTCTCACAAGGAGCTCCTACATTAAATGTATGTTTTGGGGAAGTTGAAGCTTTGACAGAGAGCGAAGCGAAGCAGGCACTGATTTAAGACTCTTAGCTTTCATGTTAGGATTAGATTAAAAATACTAAAAAAAAAATACTATATTTTGTGTTGGCGTTCACAATATACTCCATAGTGGCAAAAAAAGGACATTTGTCAGGGTGAAAATGAGCTTTAGCATTTATAAGACTGACCCTTTCGCTGCTTACATCATCAGTGACATCAGCTGGAGGCAGGAAGTGAGCAAGAGAAATAAGATTAAACTAAAAATAGTGATTATAAGTGTAAAACTACAACTAAAAAATGCCGTCCTGTTGTGGCTTAAGGAGCAAGAACAAGAGGAGCGACATTTGAGACGATAAAATAAGGTTTTATCTGATATTTCAAGCAACAGTTAGACATTTGTTTATCGTTACTATGACAACAGCTACAATGGACCCAAAATGTTTACAAACAATGGGCCTCATTCACGAATATTTTCCTAAGAAAAAGTTCATAAGTACAATTTAAGCTGGCCACACACTAGAGGATTTTTAGTCTGAGGAGGCGTGGCTCAATAAAAACTTTCTCTCATGGCATGATCTGTGGAGGGACTCCTCATGTGTGTGTATGTGTGTCCTCATGTCTGTCCTTAAGTGTGTGAGGTCTGTGCACAGATCTTCAAGGTCTCAAAAGATTAAAAATCCTCTAGTGTGTGGCCACCTTTAGGAGAAACTTAAAAAAAAAGAAAAAAAAAATGTGTGTAAGAGTCCTCCTGACTGTTCTTAGGATTTGTCCTTCCAGAAGAACTCTTTCAGCTCTTTTGGCATTCACAAATTTTGTGAATGCCAAAAATGTTCCAAAGTAGGCCCTAAGAACAAATTTGTGTGTAAGTTTGTTTCGTGAATGAGACCCAATGAAAGGGTCTATAGAAACACATTGAAAAAATAGCCTTGATCACAATACTGGTTTCCCTCACTTTGCAGACACCAATGGGGATGGATTTTTTGACGAGCAAGAGCTTGAGGCATTGTTCACCAAGGAGGTATTTCCTTAAAATAAAATCATACATAAATGATCTTATTATAAATGGATTGTAGATGGATTTTCCGTTTGTTTTCAGCTGGAAAAAATCTATGACCCTGCGAATGAAGAGGATGATATGCTGGAGATGGAGGAGGAGCGTTTACGCATGAGGGAACATGTTATGAATGAGGTATAATAAAAAAAGCAAATAAAACACAACAGCTCAATGATGCAGTGATCCACATACAGTTTGTTGCTTTCTTGATTTACAATCACTTACCTTTGTTTGTCCTGGAATGTTAGATGAACATTTTTAAATCATGTAGGAATAAGGGCTGAGACAAAATATTGTTTTGCAATACATCAGGCTTTTGCTGAAATACCAAGTGTCAATGGCGGGGGCCATTTACTAAGCATTTGCTCATGTGCTAAACGAGTAGTACTGGTATGTGCAAAAGTGGATCAGCAGCCCAGTTATTTGTGCATTTTCCATTCACCTAGAATTCTCTCATTTACATGTCAGATTTGTGGCCCTAATACAGGAATAAGCAGGAGTTCAAAAGTTACATCTGGTGCAACACGGCCACAAAAAAGAAAATTTTTTGTGTTTGCACTATTTTTCAATTTGCAATCCCTATTTAGTACCTAAATGACCCCTAGTTTAAGGGGGTCATTTATCAAAGCAGGGGCCCTGATTCTGACCAGTAAAGGTGAGAATGCTGCGTGAGGAAAAAATATGTAATAGTTTGTTGCTGATCCACTTAAGCAAACTTCAGTAAATATCAGATGGCATTTGGTTGATGACCTTTGGACACATGACTTCATTTTCTTTTTCAAAATGTTCACAATACTTACTGTATTGCAATACATATCGTATCGTATCGGCTTGTAAGTATTGTGATACATTTTGTATAGTGACAAAAGCAGCACGTCATGTTGAATGTAAACTGAATAAGGTGTTTGTTTTTATTTCTCTATAGGTTGATACAAATCGTGACAGACTTGTTTCATTAGACGAGTTCCTGGTTGCTACAAAGAAAAAAGAATTTCTGGAGCCAGACAGCTGGGAGGTGATGCACAGTACATCAAATAATTTTGAACTTATAATATCAGACACGTGTTGATAATTTGTGCTGTTCAGACTCTGGAGCAGAACCAAGCGTACACAGATGAAGAAATGAGGGAGTTTGAAGATCATTTGACGCAGCAGGAAAAGGATCTAAACCAGAAAGCGGTAGACCTACAGAAACAGAGAGATGAACTGGAGAAGCAACAGGAGCAGCTCAACGCTCAGAAACAGGAGCTTCAGCAGGTAACACAGAGCATTCCTATGTTATGAGAAATAATTCAGATATGCAATCGAGAATGGAAAGTACCGCTCAACAAAAAGCCCTGTTGAGAATACTGATAAAGTTCCAGATAAAGTGTGAAATGTTGTTTCTCAGGCTGTCGAGCACATGGAGCGTCTTAAATCACAGAAAGTAGAACCCCCTCCAGAGGTCCACAGTAAGTGCCAAAAACCTATAAACATTAAAATAACTCCTCCATTCCACACACACACTGACGTTTTGTGACCATGTGCTGCTTTTGTCATAGTTGAAGGCAATCCTATCCCTGTCGCTGAAAACCCTGCGCATCAAGAAGTCCAGCCTCAGGAGCATGAGGCTGCAGCACAGGACGCCCCGGAAGCGGCTCAACATCCAAACCCGGACATCGCTCTGCACGGTCTGCCCCAAACAAACCAGGATCTGCCTCCGGGCCACCACCAGGAAAGCCCCCCAGAGCAGAATAATGTGTTATAGCATTTTGTGTGAAATCTGAGGCAGGGACGCTGGCACTGCTCCTGGGTGTCAAAACGGACAATCTCTCCACATTGCAAGGCCTTTTTAACCTGTTCTACTGGACAATGGAGGACACTTGGAGCAGTAAAAATAATCTATTGATGAAATTGCCTGTTACCTGTTGGACTACAAACAGAAATTGTAAACTAAAACGTGGATTAGACTGAAAGCAGATATTGTTGAATAGTACTGGACATTTGCTTCTTTCATAGACTCATGATTGGATTATTATATATATTTTTAACCTTTATTTAACCAGGAAAGTCAGGAGAAGAGTCAGTTCAGAATCTTTTTAGGGGAATCCTGGCCCACGAGAACAAAGCCCTTAGGTGACTTTGTTTTAAACTAGTGAGAAAATGTTCCATCATCTTTCTGCAAAAAAATCTGTTTATTTTGTGGCCATTATCCACGAGTATCTTGAAATTGCCATCACAGCTTTTATATCTCCCTTTAATTGTTGGCCACACTTTGGTTGCTCTCCAAGTACATAATTATGCTGATACAGATCCACTATTTTGTGTTTTTGACAAAGTTTGATCATTACACAATATTGCCCCAATTCTGCAAGGCTGGTTTTGCATACTGCAACTAAAAAGAAAAGGTACCGCTATAGTGAAGAGATAAGTTATGTCATTTTAGCTTTTTAGAGGCATTTAAGTATTCAGACGTGTGATTTATGTTGATCACAACGGATCAACCCAGAACCTCAAACTTGTTAAAATTAATTTTAGACTTGAATTTTTCTGTCAACGCCATGCGCCTTTGAAAATGTATTTTAATTTGCACAAATTTGCACCGTTGGATATTTGATTGCTTGCTACTGAATTGAATAAATGTTCTTTGAAATTCAGGATTCTAGTTGAATTATTACCAGTCACCGCAATAATACAAGTCATACAAAGAGTAATAATATAGCACAAATTTATTGAAACAGTATCAACCAAAGACGTGTACAAAGTTGACGGTGCAACAGACATCTGACATATAAAAAAAAGTTTTAAAAATTGCTGAATGAAATTTTAGAACAAAAGAATAAGAAGAAAGTAGAAGATAATCTTAATGTATATTGGCGGGGTATTTTTTGCTTTTATTTTGTATGAAAAATAAATTAATGAAATCTTTCAAGTTTACAGGAAAAGCTATTATGTTATTACATAACAGATGCTTGCCTCTATTTGTGAAATTTAGCATACTGTGTTAAAATTGACCTAAAAGACCAAAGCATAGTGCTTTGGATGAGTTGACGAGGAGTTGAAATGTTATAAAAGTAAGTAAGGGTAAAACATTCAAAAGATCCTGAATGTTTAACGTGGCATGACTCCTGGACTGGGGTGCATTTAGGATCGCATTGCTTGTGCGTTCCCTCGAGGCAGACTGCGGGGTCCTTGGGCACCAGCTCCCCTTTTGAAGCCTTGTTCCTACAAAGATCAGGACATAATTGAAAATCTTTAAAAAGTCATATAAAAATAAACTAAGAAACCAAAGGCTTACTCTCTGGTAGCCATTGTTTGAGAAGTCCCGAGGTGCAGTGTATTGTGTCTGACCATAACTATTTGGAGCATTTGTGAATGGAGGTCGGTAGTTTTCATATCCTCCTAATAAATATGAGAAAATAGTTGAATAGTGATATTGTGGCCATTAGTTTTGACAATGATCAAATGATTAAGCATCTTTGTGGCCCAAATCATTCACCTCTGAATCCATTGGATGATCCTCTGTAGCCATTCAGCACACCCCGACCACTGCGGGGGCCACCTCTGGGCGCACCCCTACCATTGTAAAATTGGGCCGACTGTCCAAATCCAGCACCTCCTGAGGATTCTTCATGTCCCACAGAAGACAAGACTTGGTCTTGAGATTGAAATCCACCAACAACTACAGAGAAAATATTCCTTTACATTTCACTGTCAAATGAATAGGACTATAATCCTGGTACTACACTCACCTGACTGTATCGTTTGTTGTGAAATCTCAGGCTGGTCAACGGTGTTCTCCTGCTGACTACTAAAGCCTTGTGTGTAGCCACCTGGAAATTGACTGGCCTGTTTCAATGCCTCTACTGGGCTCTCCCTGGTAGGTCGCACCGGCGTACTCATGTTAAATACCTACATGAGAAAGGAAATGAATGATTAAATACACAATATGTATGCATTCGAGTAGACAAAAACTGTATTTAAAGCCAGTAGTAGTCAGTAAACCAGTTGAGACAGTACTCAAGAAGGCAAACTCCAATACAAAGCATACCGCTTGCACGGACTGAAAAGGTGCTGCGTTGACATTGATGCCACCAGTGTGAGTGGGTTTGGAGACAGGTGGAAAGGCAGAGGACAGGGAGCATGAGGCAGGGGGCTGCTCAGAGGAAAGAGATAGTAAGGTCTAGAACAGGATGAAAAAGGAAACTTGGCAGGCATCAAGGAATGAAAGGGAGTAAAATATAATTTGTACTGTACTTAACATTATTTATTTATGGCTGTGTTTTTTC
Organism: Lesueurigobius sanzi; assembly: GCA_900303255.1. NCBI lineage: Eukaryota > Metazoa > Chordata > Actinopteri > Gobiiformes > Gobiidae > Lesueurigobius > Lesueurigobius sanzi. Next base: position 38,858 of record OMNZ01089550.1, read on the forward strand.
ACTGAAGGTTGCATAGATCATTCATACTCTGCACAGTTTGTTGTGGACCCTGCCCCCTCCCTCAACAACATTTTTGATACAGGGGTTACAGAGGTTATGATGACATGTTTTATTTTTAGCTTTGGCATTTGATCCTCGGTTATTCAATCCGTTTTATATAACTATAGAAATAATATTTATAAGATAATACAAGATCTAAAATTACTCACTTGTGACGGTTCCTGTGAAGTAGGAATAGCAGAGGTCTGACAAACTCTGGATTCTAAGCGTGCTGTTTAAAGTTTAAATAAATAAGGCGTGTTAACTTGTGCACAATTCATCAACCTGTGTGAAAGTGACTCCAGAAAACAAAGGTCCTTACTGGCACCAGTGCTCAGCTGCTGTAGGTCCACAGTCTGCCCAGGCTTCATTGGCTGCGCAGACACAATGGCAGGGTCCAAGGCCTGTCCATCAAACTCCAACATGGAGTCCTGCAGCAAAGCCACATTATTAGGTCTCTTATGTAATGAAAGCTCGAAGGCAATTGCTTCATATCACATCGGGAGTATGAGTATTTACTGTAGCATACGTTAGAATCAGAATAGATTTTATTGCCCTTGTCAGTGAAAGGATTTACAAACTAGGACTTTTCTTCTGTGCAATCATGCAACATGAAACATAAATCTTGGTATAGTGATAACGGAACAATAAAAGATAATACAACTATAAGGGCATACAAAAGAATAAAAAGAGATTAAGATGATTAAAAACACAGCGGGATGGGTGGATTTACAGATGTACATTTAGCAGCAGATGTGAGTGTGGACATGACCACAGTGCAAATGTCTGGAGTTAGTTACTGAATGTTCTTTAAGTGTTCATCAAAGTCTAATGGTGGAGGGGGAAAGGCTAGCCTGGTCTTACCATCCCCTCGTACTCATTTCGTACAGAGGGTCTGGCCCTACACAATTGATCTCCGTTTTCAGGTGGGAGGAGTCAACTCCTTTTAAAGTTTGAAACGATTGGATCTGATTTTACCCACTCGCTAACCTGGCCTACAACACCCGCCTCCCCCGCTCGCTGAATGGTCTGACGCAATTCAACCGATGTTAACGCAGCCACTGAGATCAGACCCAGACGTACATGTAGGGAACATGATAATTGACCGGAGTTTACGGATGGCTAAGGCCAGGCTAGGGAAAGGCTGTTGTGGGACGTAAATTATTTTAGATGAGAACGCATATAATTGGGCACACAGGGTCGCTATTCAAATAAAAATTTGTTTGGATTCAGCGCCTGATTGAAACCACAATGTTGCTCACACATCTGCAGAGGGTACAGGTGATGCAAACTTGCTTGGTGTGTTGATTCATCCATGTTTATATGATCAGAAATATCTGATAACTGAAGTTAATAAGATAATTCAATCATCAGATTTTATGCATTAACCTTCCCTCCAGAAATCTGATGATACAGAACTGCGAGGGTATTTTAAAGTAACAGAAGGACCAGGTGGAGCTGGTTGAAAGTTATTGCACTTGCATGTTTGGATGTGGAGCCAAAGTGATCCCTGTGGCTTTGCCCTTCTCATAATGATGAGGTTAGTGAACACAGCACAGGTCTAGTAACTCAAAGGTCCCAGGTTCCCAAGCCAAGTAAACTCTGTGGTAATTCCTTAATTAATTGAAGTTAATTCCATAATATAAATTCCAAAATAGCACAACATTTGGAAAGTTTGAATAAATTTAATTTTAGACAGAAAAAAGGGATGGACATTCAGCAAATTATCAGAGCTAAGACTTGAACCCACAACACTGAGGGAAGAACCGTGTTCTGCCATTTGTGCAGCTGCCTTAACCACTGGACCATCAGCTGCATACTGTGCTTTCTCTTTAAACAAGTATTTCATGAATAATGCCTGAATTCGTTTTTTTGTTAATTTGTTATTTTTGTCTTTTGTCTTTATCCTCGGTCTTTGTTACATTAGTTTCTCCTTTCTGCTCTATTTTCCTGATTAGCACAGGCATGGATCTACCCTCCATCTGATCTATGTAATTTCGTTGTACATTGTATAATGACAAATAAAGCGCTTCACTTCACTTCAAAGGTGTGAAAGATTAGATAGAAACCAGATTACATCCAAGTCAGATAATGTAGATCACACTATGCTGCTTATAGACCACTTCAATAATCTGAGAACTCCAGAAACCAGATAATCAGATTTCTGGTCTGCATCTAAGGCCTCGTCCACACATAGCAGGGTATCACACACAACAAAGGTATTTTTGACCTGTCATCCACATTAAACCGCAGATTCCTACCAAACTACGTTTTGTAAAACACCCGACCAAGTGAAGATCTGGGAGAACTCCGGTCATGCGTTTGCATGTGGCCATAAATAACTGAGGTTTTCGGTGACGGAGCGTCACTGCGACAAAATATACTCTGACATCACACGCGTGACCTATGTTTACATTCAGAAGCAGCATAGATGGCCTCAACTGTGTTGGTTAAACAAGCCCAAGTACTGCTTTCTCCATTGTCTTATCTAAACGTCGAAGAGCACAGGCGAAGGAGCACGTTAAGGTCAGCTATTTCCCGCCAAATCACCATTTGGCATGCTAATAAATGTGCATCAAAACACACTGATGCTGCTGGGTGTCGATCTTTTTTTTTGAAAACGTGGTTGTGTTGATGCAAATTATTTTCTAGACCGAGGGTGGCGGATATTCGGTTTTACCAATACCTTGCTACATGTGGACAAGGCCTAAACATTGCCACAGGTTTTGCATCCCTGTGTGCCTTTTACAACATCTAGTTGATATTTGATTAGGCTAATATAATGTGCAATTTACATTTTTACATGCAACAAAGAACTCCATTTTAAACATCATACCTGCATAAAGTTGTAAGTTCCTTGCATTTGGGCCATAAGGTCCTGCACTGCTTGCTTTCTGACCACAGGATCAGGGGGTGGACAAGGGGTTACAGGGTTCACAGTAACAGTTGGCTCAGGGACAGGGGATTGAGGCTGTAATGAATGCATCTATTCAACACAAAACAAAATAAAGATTTAATAAGTAAGTCATTATTTGATACTTGCTGTACAGTACAATTTACCTGAGCTTCCATTGCCCACTCTTCCACTTTCTCTGTACTGCTGTATGCAGCTTCTGGAATAAACTGTCTGTTTACAAACTACAAACAAGAGTGAAAAAACAAGCATCAAGCAACATGCCAAGATATAATTCTTTCAAAAAGAATGACCAAAAAAGCCAAGATTACCTCAGTGGTTTCCACTTTAAGTGGTTCAGTATATTTTTCAGTTACAGTTTCTTCTAAAACACATATGATACACATCAAAATTGTCCTTATTAAGTAATTTGCGATTGCTTTAACACTCACCAGGTGACAAGTCTCTGTCTTCTTTAGGTTCATCTTCAGCTGTCTGTTCCGGTTTTTCCGTCTCCTCACATGTGCCGTTCTGATGGCTTTGTGCTCTGTCAAAGTAACCACTAGCCACTACCTTTTCAAGAGAGTCCTTCAACAATTTGTCTAAAGTGAAAATACATTATGTTAATAAATAATGTAAGATCTGAGCCATCTTTGCAAATATTACCCACATGTTGTCCCAGCCACTGCCTTGTCTCTTCCTTCAAGCAATTCCCACCAGTGTTGAGAGGCTTCTTCATATTGGTCACACAGCCTGCAAGTCAGTAACATAAGTGTGTGTAAATTTAAAACTTACTTAAAAGAGGTAGCATGTTTTTTGTATACCTGACATCATGGTTTCTTTCAGGTCCCACCAATTTGTAAAAATCATCCAACAATGCAAGGTCAGTCTCAGTGAGTAAGGGAGAGCCGGATGCATCGGGCTGCTTCAGGTCTCTCCGGACGGTTTCATCTCCCAACTGGTCCAGCACAAACTGCAGCTCCAGCACCGTCTTCAACCGCTGCTGCTCAGCTTCCTCTCGCAGAAGCTGTTCCCTCCTTGCAGTCTTTTTTACTGCCTTTTGAACCTGGACAATGAATGCAAGAATTTTTATAAAATAAGCCATGCAGTGATTCACATAGGCTGAGAATTATGCATTATAACATGTAATAAAAATCATCTCACCTCTTGGCCCAATGTTATAAAGTTTTTTTGCAATTCACGAGCAAACTCGAGGTTGTTTAAGACCTCCTGATACTTTGACAAGGCATCCTTTTGGAAGAATCAGTAAAAAGAAATTACGTTAATGCAAAGTCATATGTCTTTGTATGTCGTTTTTAAAGAAATTTATACAGGTTTAAACCTGGTTAAACCACAACAAAAATGTAATACAGACAGACAGAGAGACAGAAAGATAGACAGACAGGAGTTTGATAATTATACAAAAAAAGATTACGAATATATTGAATTTGCTCATACCAGCTGGTCCTGATTTAGGTTTTCCCCGTTGTTCTTCTTGGCCTGGTAGTCATCCAGTTTCGACTGTAATTACATCAATAGTTAAAGATTCAAATGAGTTAAAACATAAGGTTTATATTTTAATATGACAAGGAATCCATTTACCTTTTTCTTTTCCATGTTGCGAACCTTCTTGTCAATTACGCCAAGAACCTGCTTCATGGTCTCAGTATGATTTCCATTTCCCAGGTCTGGGGTGGCACACTGGACAGTATTATTGCCAACGGTTGCTGAAGGCATCTGTAAAATAACGTAAAAAATAATGTAAAAAAACAGCTGCTCCCAATTGCTTCTAGTGCGACTCTATTATTTATTACCTATTACCTATTTATTACTTATGCCTACAAGTAGTAATACGTACAGTATGCCTATCACTACTACCACTACTAGTCTAAAATAAACTCACATGATCTACAGATGGGTCCATGGGTGCTTCAGTCACCCACTGCTTCTGTAGCCAGTGGGACAATACTAGAAGTACTACTATTAATATACAAGTATCTAGTGTTGTTGAAAGAGGCAGTAGTGGTGGTACTGAGATAGTATTAGCAGTGGCAGCAGTCCTAGACAGTAGTAGGCTACTAGTCTGTACTACGAGAGGTGGTGGTAGTGGTATAAGCAAGGCGGCAATGGCGGTAGAGCGGATCGTCCAAGAGTTTGGCAGTTCAAATGCCAGCTTTTGCAGGTGCAGACTGTCCTAGTTGTGTCCTTGAGCAAGACACTTCACCCACAGCCTTGTTTCTGGCAGGCTGCCCTGAGTATAGATTAAATGAATAATGAACAGTGTAGCACTTTGTTACACTGCACTTTACAGGCTTGTAAAGTGCAGTGTAACAAAGTAATATTAACATATATTCAACATATATTAGGGATAGCAATAGTAATAGTAGTAGTAGCAGCAGTTGTTGTTGAATTTAATTCACTTGAATATAAAAAGAAAATGGTTTGGAATTTCTTTTTCGTTTTTAGCATTTTGAAACAAAAATAAATAAATAGCGATTGTTGCATAACTTTCCATTATTATTATTTTTTAATAAAGAAAATCCAAATACCCGGTGACCGCCATGTGCACCCTTGTAATTCAATCAATCTCTATTCATTTCAATGATATAATTGTTTAGAAATTGCTTACATCTTGTTGTCAGCAGTAGTATTGGTCAATGGCATACATTTCCGTTCATTTAAATTGGGATACGGCATGTAGGCTAATCCTTCCCGATTGTCTTTTTCAGCTTTTGAGTAAGTCGTGATTGTATGCAGCCAATAGATATGCAGCTGATAGTTCTGTGTCAAATGTAATGCTAACCCGTTAGCTCGTCTCATACACTTGTCTTAATCTGTCCCATTGTTAGCTGACGGGCTAGCAGCTGAGTGAAAACCGAGACTGTTTTGGTATCATAACTAGATGTCACCTAGCATAATATAAATAGGTATACACTTTTGATATTTTGTAAAACATACACGATGAAATGAAAGCATCTTAACAGTCAAAAACAACACAGTTCTCGGGACACTGCGACGACGCGTATTGTCCAGTTGTCTCGAGTAAAACCGTGTTGTAAGAAAAACATTTGAAGTTTCATTTGGAAGTGACAAGAGTTCCCTACCTTTATACTCTTTGTCTTCAAAGAGCTTTTCTTTGATAGATTTTACGGTGAGTGTTATGGAGGAATGTGTATCGTCCACTTTCAGCCGTGTTTTTAGAAGGATGCTCGAGAACTCGCCGGTGGCTGATGGCTGCTTGGTTACAGTTCTCTTCTGAGGAGCTAACAGCTAACTGTGGCTACAAGGACCCACACTGGTGACCTGAACTTTGCCTGGTCATAAATTGAGAAAAAAATATTGGATAATTACAGATTCAGTAGCAATGCATGAGGGGCATAAAAAGGAACATAGTAGTAGTAGTAGTAAGAAAAACAACAATCAACTGTCAATAAATAATTGTTCTTGGTGGCACATATGGGTTTTATAAAATGAACAGCAGGTGGCGTATGAGCCTCAATCAAATCTGGATCAAGAAACCTACATCCACGCCAGAAACAAAAACAGACGCGCCATTTAAAATATCATACTGTCGCTTTGGTTTTTGGCGTTAACATTGTAAGTAGTCCACTTGTTACTATAAATTAATTGTTAAATAGCATCATGAAGTAACCCTAATTTTGGCCTACTTGCAACTATTAAAGTTTTGAAACTAATGCACAACTCTTTTAAGCCACTTATAGGCTAAATGCATTCCGTGCAAAGGTATTTTCCCACAAAATTACACGTTTTGCACGGAAGGAAAAAAACAAATTGTATCCCAACTAGGAAAAAAACATCAGTTTAGGCTCTCGCATTGCGTCTTGCTCTCGTGGATCATGAATTGATGTATTGAGCCTTGGGTGTGTAGACCCATAGCCATTTCTCAGATGTGGGGTTCTGAGTAATGACCGTACATCCTTTGCTCCCCTCTCCTACAGCATGAGCACATATGACTAGATAAAAAATGTGCAAAAAAAAAAAAAATGTATATGCTGACAAACCACAAGGATCAGCCCCAGACGAGTAATCAACTCCGTCTGCTGTCTATATGGACAATGCTTTTTGAATCCTATCGTGAAAATGTATATATAAAAAAGTTTATTAGTAATTAAGTTATGAGTTTCATGACGGGAATTCAAAACCTAAAGCAGTTTTGGTTCCTAATTTGTTGGTTGTTTATCCTTTTGTTACAGGCTCTACTCTCAGCACAAAGCCATACAGCAGTCCAGAATTGAAGATGGAAAAATCTGTAACTGCTTTAGGCTAATTCTTACAACCACAACATCTCCTGCATATTTTTTAATATTCCTTTTTCCATAGTTTATTATTTATCATTATTACAAGTTTATGTTTCATGTTGCACAACACTGAAGAAAATTCCTAGTCTGTGAAACCTTCATTGACAATGGCAATAAATTCTATTCTGATTCTGATTCAGAATATCATGTTTTTGCATATTTACACAAAACGTGTAGTGTTATAACCAATGAAATCATTGTTTTCCCCAAGTTCTCAGGCTTCATTGAGTTGATGAAACCTTTCTCCTCACTGCTGGCATTACTGGCCTTTACAGCCGCACTAACCTCTGCTCTGTGACAGGAAACCAACTCACTGAAGTTCTGATCAAACCACACAAACCTGGTGTTTAAAGGATGGGAGTCTTGATCGAGGTTCGCCTAAACCCATCCAGGAAGATCCAATTAATTATTAGAAGTATGAATACTACTGTCCATTTATCCCAGATTGACCACATGGATTTTTAGCGTTCCGTTTGAGGGTCAAACCCATAAGACTTTTCCCTCCTGCAGGGGAATTAACCACTACACAAAGATGAATTGTACAGAAATGTTGAACAAAAATTCATTGTTCTTCTATGATGAACAATCGCTATGTCCAACTGAATTTATTTGAAGTGTTCAGAGGTTAGAGAATATTTACTTTATATTCATATTTGGAGTTTTGGGTCTAACCTAAACAACACAAACACATTTTAACTTTATGAAAGCGCTTCAGTCTTGCGATGCTACCTGGGGTAACAACCATCTGCTCTCAATACCCAAAACAAAAGTAAGTGGGAGATTATGAGATAGCTTGTTTTTTCAAACAAGTTAAACAAAAAACATACTCGGATGTATCCTGAGTGATATTCACCACAAAAAACAAAGAATCACCACAAAGATTGTCTGCCTTGCATTAGTATTTGATGGCTGATCATTCATTGTCATATCTGGGTAAAACATAAACCCCTTGTATAAATCTACTGATAATGAAGAGATGTGATTAAATGCATAGTATATATGTTTAGCCAAACCATAAAAATACGTACTGTATGTCTACGTACTTTTTTACTTGATAATTAAAGACTTGTGCTTTAAAGTTTCCTATTAGTGTCTTTACAATGTGAGGACACACAGGCAGCTCGCGTCTGCTTTACATCCCTCACAAAGTCCTCTGTCATAACTCCTCCATATCCCAGAATTCCTGGCGCTTCTGGTGGGACGTTTGCGCATGAAGAGAAAGTGTCTGGAGCCTGTCAGCATTTCCCTGCGGACCTCCGTTATACAGCCGCACTTAATTAGATCAGCTTTGATTGCTATTTCAAATGACGGGAATAACATGCAGCGGTGTGTCTGTTGTTCCCACCCAGCTCCGACTGCCCATTGACGTGCTATATACAGCGGGCCGCGTCTGTCGAGGGCATAGGGGACGCGGAGGTGCTCTGTGGATGATCTGGGGTCAGGCTGGAGATTAAGAGTGAAGAGCTTTTAAGGGAATGGCTGCGCTTTGACATTACGCAAACCATCTATGACAACATGCGCGGGTATTCATAGCAACTAGTCCCATGCAAAAACTTGACAAATAAAGGAGAAGTCATCCAGTGAGCCGCAACAGGTTTCTATTGAGGTTAGGGTTGCATGTGAACACGGGGTCAAGTGGTTTGCTCTGATCCGTGTCTCCAGTAACCGAGAGATTGTGTCATGTCTCAGAATGGTTTATTTTTTACTCCAAAATGAAAGGTTAAACACGCAGCGGCACTGCCAGTTATAAGGGTTTTGCTTGAAGAAAATAGAAGACAAAAAATGCATAATTCATCACCACTCATTCATCTTGATCCAGCAGTAAAGGTCAAATTCCCAGCAAGGTTCATAACTTCAATGATTAGCTGCTTCTGAAATCTGAAAGAAAAAAAGAAACAGCAGAGTTGCATGATTTCAGAAACTTTATCTAATTAACCAGCAACATGTTTTAAAAGATTTTAATATGTATTAGCCCAGTACAATAACGTCTTTTTAGAAAATGTAAATAGAGAATTACAATGTGGTAGGAGTGCCTTGGTTCTTCGTTTTTCTCTTAAATATCTAATTGACACTCTAAAAGTGTTTGATTGTAATTAGACTTGCAATTTAAAAAAAAATTCAGGGTACAATTAATATTTGAGAAAAGTCCAAGCCGGAAATATGAACAGCTAAATCAATTCAAGAGTATATATATTTATCTTCTTTAATTTAACATTTTCTAACTTTCTGCACCCTACTGTGTTCTTTAAAAGCTGCTGTAACGAGTCAATCTCCCCACTTTCTCTGTTAGATCTATGTAGTCCTATATTTTTTGTCTTATGAACTAGAGGGTTACTGAATTTTCCACAGAGAAAGACTCCTTGTTTGCAAATTGATTTACACTGCATAAATTACTGCCATGTTTGTGATTTAGCGTTTTGCTATTTTGATTTGATAGCTATTAGTTGCGCAGCCCTCGCCATATTGCTCCCAAGCATAGATCAAAGAGGCATACTAGTTTGGGTCTTGTGTTTCTTCCTTGTGTCTGGTGTCCTCTGATCCATTATGTAGTTGCAGATGCAGATGAAGTGGTATCAGTGTGTGACTGTGCATATTGTGGAGCAGGGAAAAAAACCCACACTGTAGAAAATTAGACTTGGCCACTTTCCCATCTACACTCACTAAATTATATTGGTTTTCAAATTCCCACACAGTTTAAAAGTGATTACAGTGAGAGTTGTGATCAATTGGATCGTGATGCAAATAAACATGAAGTTTCATACCGACATCTGCAAGTGATGAGTGCGATGAGCTGAGAGCCTGTGTTGAATTGAAGTCTCTTAACATTAGCAGATCACAGGTATTATTGCAACTGGAAAATAAATTTCTCTATAGTTGGGAGTATTTCATTGGTAAATACTTGTGAGCACTATTTTTAAGAGTTGGCCTAACAGTACTGGATTTGTTTTCATTCATTCGGATACTGGTATACGTATGTTAATCTACCGCAGGGATGGGCAACTTTTTGATGCAAGGGCCACACTGGGTTTTGGAACTAGCCAGGTCGGCCGGACCAGTCGCGGTACATAGGTGCCGCCATTTCTAAAAAGTACAATTTTCAAATGGATCAGCTAACCTCACCTCAGGATCAGAATAGAATTTATTGCCATTGTAAATGAAGGTTTCACAGACTAGGAATTTTCTTCGGTGTACTCGTGCAACATGAAACATAAACTTGTAATAATGATGAATAATAAACTAGGGAAAAAAGGGATATAAAAATAGTAACCTACAGTATCTTTCTTTGTCAGTGTTCACCCTTTTGAAACAATGCAGGCTTGGTCATGCTTTGCAGGCCGGATTGAAGGGCCTGAGTTTGCCCACTTCTGATCTACCGTGTTGTTTTTCTGGAACAAATCTAATGACAACATATATTGATACAGTAGTAGCAGGGGTCCCCAACTTGCGGACCTCCAGAGGCTCTAGTCCGGGCCCTAAAGCATTTTAATCCTCTCACTGTATTTAATATCTATGAAGATTAGGGATGGGTACCGTTAAACGATACCAGTATGGTATCGAAAAAATTATTAAGGTTCTACCGGTATTGAAAAATAAATAGGTACAGGTACCGAAAAAATATTTTTCTTTAGAAAGCTAATTTGTCTGCCTGGTGGGTCTGAGACTGCACTGAAGATTAGGCGTTTCAGCTCAAATAAATGATAAAAACACTGAAAGAAACAGTGTTTTATTGAATAAATGACCATTATTGTGTTCAATTTGGCCCTGGAAATAAAAGGGTATTGTTTTTTGACAAACTTTGTGCGGTTTCATTTTTTTAAGTACTGGTTTGAGAACCGTTTAAGCACCGGTACCATTTAAAAAATATAGGCACCGGTATCGAATAAAACCCAACCAATACCCAACCCTATTGAAGATAGCAAAATTATTGACTCATTGATCGGCTCTGCTGGAAATTGACAACCTATGTGGTAATGTTTTATACGGCAATGACTGTATGTCCAGACCCCTAAGTTTGTGGACCTTGAACAAGTTTTGTTGGGGACCCCAGCAGTAGTCTCTGTGTTCAATATGAATCAGACATGATCACATTTATTTGGTCTGGTTTCTTTTTTCACATTTAACGGCCAATGTCCTGTGAGCTCCTTGTTGACATGTTTATTAATTCATTAAACTGAGTCAATATGTGCCTTTTTATCTTATTTTAACTTATATTTAGGATGACAGAATTATGCCCCGTCTCCTTTTTTCTGCAACATCTCGGCATCTACTGCCTTGAACCCCTCATTTTTCTGTCTATGTCAATTCTTAAATCTAGTCATATCAAAAACATTTCAGCGGTCGAGTCTGGAGTTGTTTTATAGGAGCGGCAGCAGTGGTGGAACTGGATTCAGAATCAGACAGTGGAAAGAACAGTGTGGGCCTCAGAGAACTGTCAGTGAAATAATAAAGCCATGCTGATCAGTTTTCTTCATGTCAAATAATATTAATGAATTGAATTTGTCTTTCTACCAACTCCACCAACTTAATATATAAAGAGCAGATGTAATAATTCATTTGTTTACGTGGTTGATCGAGTAGCAGTAACCAAAATATAAAATGAATTGAAAGGTTGACACAGTAATTATATTTTTGCACTCACTGTGATATTAAGGTGACACTTCTAGTGATTAGGGAAAACATTTAAATTGAGTGATATCAATTTGAAACTTTTGCTGTAGATTCATGACATTAATACGAGCAATCGTAGCGGTGATGTCCTCACGTCCGGGGCCTCGGTAGACAGCATGAATATTTGAAATAAATAAGAATAGTTCTATGATAGGCAAAAACATAGTTCATAAACAGAGCATTGCTTCTCTGGCGTTGTAACAGATCTGTGACTTACATAAACAGTGCTACACATCTGAATGCATCAGCTGCTGCCCACCATTCACCAAAACTGCTGAAATTACACTGAAAGAGCGATCGCTCCTATATGAGGGGGGAAAAGGTTGCACGTATTCTATCATTTTATGTTTTCATATAATAACACAGGATTTTATGTGTAAAAATGGCCAAAATTGCCTATATGTTTGTCAAAATCTAAACAATGGATGGAGCCAGTTTTAAATGCATTAGTTTTTTTAGTATATCAGTATATTAGTTACAAAGATTTGTTTTTGAATGAATAAATGAATTAATTTGGACATTTTGAAAAACAACATAATTGTACATCCATTATGCCAATGCACAAAAAGAAATGATAAACACTGTACATGTCCAAATAGGAGTGAGAAGAACTAAAAAAAAAACTTCTTACAACTCTGTATTTACAAAACAAACATCAGCTTCCTTCATGAGCCACCTTCAAGCTAGCGCTCGTGAGCAATTTTTTAACTTTCATCGCTAACATATTTAGCAAAAATAATTTCTTTATATATATTTTTAAAACTGGTGTATAGTTTGACATTTTTTACCCCACTGATGGTTACACAAAAACCTTTTAATGTTGTGCGTACCTTTTTAATTAGGAAAGGATGGATTTGTTAAGAGGGGATTTCGGATATCACCTACTTATTAGTAAATAAATCTGTAAAAAAAAAATCTAATTTCGCCTTGTATTTTAGGTTTCAAAAATCAAAATTCTATAAATCTAGCTAGGGAATAAATATAGAAAAAGCCCTCTTCAAAAGTTAAAAGTACAAGACTGGAGATTTTGGAATCTGTTGGTGCTCTAAAGAAATGTTATCGCCACAATGCAATACATGTTGAGAAAAATGTGCCTTAATTTACAACACCAAATAAATTCAAGGTCAAGGTTTATTAAAGCAATGAGAGCAATCTGGACCAAAGAATTAGTTGCCCTTTATTGTGGCCTCATGTCTTTCTTTCATCTCTGGTTATTTTTTGTTTTGTGTATAGTAGACTGTATTTTATGTCAAGTTTGGCTACCAACTGCAAACCAATTCCCCCAATAGGACAATAAAGATACCTTGACCTCACTGCACTGAAAGATCGTGTCAAACATGATTTTGTTATACCAACATTAAGGTTATACTTCAATTAGAAATGGTACATTTATATAGTGCATGTTCAGGACAAGCAGAGACGGCAGGACAAAATAATTAGAGTGGCCTTACAGATGCAATCAAGAGATCCTCCAGCTATTCTTTTCCCTTTGTTCCACGGGGCCATCTTAAGCGCTTGTGTTTGCTGCTTGTCCTGCAAAACAAACAAAAGTCAAGCAGAGCCCAAGCCATGATTAGAGAAATCAACAAATCCTGGACAGGACATGAGCGCATAGGGCCTCCAGGCGGGATCAGGTTCTATGGAAATGGTGAGTCAATGAGGTTGCAGGGACAGTGGGGGCAATTGTGAGCAGGGGAGGGGGGGCAGGGGAGAGTGGAGAGGGGTAGTTTTGGGACCCCGAGGTGTGAACCAAGAGCCGACAGCGTGGGCCTCTCTCAATTTAGTTTACCATATCCGTCATGGGAACATCACTTGTATTTTCTTTTCATTACAGGACCAATCTCTTTGCAATCCGTCCAAACAGCAGTGAAATAACAGCTTATTTGCTCGGTGTGGCCTTGGTGGAAGGTGGAGTGGGTTGGAGTCAGTTTCAAGGCCCATTTGATCCTCTGCGGGTTCAGCCTTCGACAACAGAGCAGGAGAAATGTAATCTGGAGTCCATTGTTAAACTCAATTTCACTCGGCATTAGCAAGCTGATTTAGTCATGTTTTATAGAAAGTGTGACAGACACATGGGAGTATTGTTTTTATTGTGTGATAATATGCACTTTCAAAATATACCAGTAGTGTCTATAAGAGCTACTAAAGTGGAAATGTCTTAGCAACATTCATCCTACACTTCAACTACAGAGTACTGATGAAGACTGAAGAATCTTTGCCTACGATGGACAACTCCTGTACGACTGAAAACCTAAAACCAAAATATTTTTTTCCCTGGTAAAAGTTTGTTTGTTACGAGTGTAAATTGGCCCACAACCTGAAAACTGAAAAAAATAAAATCCTGCAATGTCTGCCCTTAGATAACTTTTTCTTTTTTTCTAGTTATTCTGTAAGTTTAGTTTGTGTAAATCAATAATGCTCATAGAGAAATGTAGTAAGCCGATCATACTCTTTAGGAGCTGTGCAGCACTAAAATTATGATGGTACAGTTGCCAGCAGTCCTTGAGATAGTTTCCTCCATAATAATAACATGTGTGAAAACTGAGAACATGGAGCCCTCATTTTGAAAATAGCGTTAACACAGAAAGCGGAGCTGGAAAATATCTGTTTTGAGAACAAAACCCTGGGCTTATCTTATGACTGAATCAAAGGGTTTTTTTTGGACATGATGTTGACAATTATGGCCAGTGGACTGTGGTCCGAGCCAGCGATTTTGCATGGCTTCCTCAAACGCCCAGACACTCCATACACCCCTTTTGTCTGCACCAAGCTTTTAATGTAACTGCAATCAACCACAACAAGATTTCTGAGGCCCAGCGCTCATCCTTTAGAAATCCCACCAAAACGTGAGTCCCATTGGAATTCCGGAGCTCTATGCCAACCGTGAAGCCTGCCGCTCCTCACCAGCGCTGCACGGACGGGCAATTTTCCTCCGGCTGAACTTCCCAAAGCTGCCTCACCTGGAACCAATCTGTAACACAATCGAAGGTCCTGACTTGAAAGCCCGTTCCTTCCCTTTGATAGTCTCCTCTTAGTAGCCTGCATGGCGCTGGAAACGGGGCCTTTGTAATATGCACATACAAAAGAGCCCGGGATCGGGATGAGAATCCACCCATCAAAGTGTATTATGCAAATAACAAGGAAACAAAGCTCAGATACTCTTTGTTTTTGCTTTGTATTATTGAGACTTGGGCTGCCAGTCGGAAACTTTAAGTGCTGTTGTCATTCATTCTTTTACTATGAATCATTGACAGAATAAGCTCTAAACTAACGAGACAACACTGAAAGACTGAAAGATTCTAGATTTGCATTTTGGCCTTGGTCTGTGTTTGTTTCAGGTGTTGCTTTTTTAAACAAGAGAAATCAGAATCACAAAAAAATACCCAATTTCAAAATACTTCAAAACTGCCATTTTCACCTTCACGTTAATCCTTAGACATCAAATCCTGACGAAAAAGACATATCACTTTTCATTGAATATTTACAATTATGGTTGACCATAGACAAAATAAACAGATCATAATAAAACAATGCAGACTGCACGCATTGGCCTGACTTGCAAAAAAGTCCAGTCGTTGCGTGTACTGTACATCAGAGTGGACTTAGTTGAATTGAATGTAAAAAAAAATTGGCTTTCAGTTTTTGCTAACTGCTATTTTCTTTAAACTCCAGAACCAACGACTCAATTTGTTCAAAAAACAAAACCCTAAAATTTGAACCTTTTTTGTTTGCAGATTAAAGGAAAGTGTCTGACAAATTGGCCAAGCTGAATGTCGTCTCTGCATGTGGCCCCTTCAGGTAACAGGATAACTGACATTTTTCTTACACATTCCATGTACTTTGTATGTGCAAGCAGCTTCTATAGTAGCTCACACATCCTCTCAAAGCAGTAGCCAGCCTAATTAATCAAATGTTAGCACCTCTTTAGTGTTCCTATGATATTTTAGTCTTAAGTCAACATGTCAAAGTCCATTTCCTCCTTTTACGTTTCTCTATGAGTGAAGGGTCCCTCAAGCAAACCTCAAGCATTAGAGGGGGGGATATACTGTATCAGAGAACCACAGTATATGCTCTCAGCACATGTACCATTACCATTGGAGGAACAGTATCCACTTCGACATGCGCCGAGTACAAAGTGATTCCTGTGCGTCCGTTGAAGTCCTTATTTTGTACATTCAAATAGACGACATGTGATTTCAATTGAACAATTAGCAGCAATTTAATCAGAGGCGGACGGGCGCTGGAAGTGGATGCGAGGCTTCAAATGAAAAGGACATTTGTTCCGTGGGTCCGCAGTTGTGACAGTGAGAGTCACAAGCGGCGGAGAAAAGCCGGAGTGAAGTCGGGCCAAATGCCTCCCTCTTCATTGGGTTTAATCAACTTACGCAGTCAGGCTTTGGTGTTTCTCACATGCAAACGGTTTGTTAGGAAGGCGACTGTCTGTGTGTTGTGGGATTTATCTGTATATCATCATGATGCTTGTTAGTTTAATGTATATAGAGGGCAAGGTTTTGGAGTGACTTCTGTAGTTAAGATTGTCCATGTCACAAAAACTTGGGAGCACATTTTATTCGCGAAGCCAGTTGGGATTTGTCTTTGCTGTTCTTCCGCTCAACTACACTAGGGAATAAATAGGGGAAAAAATACATAATTTACATAAATATAATAAAGTTAAAATTTTTTCAAAGACCATATAGACCCTTTCATTGTTTGTAAACAATCAAGGCTTAACTGGAGGCGGGAAGCAAGATCCCCATCTATTTCCATTGTAGATGTTGTCATAGCAAAGATAAACAAATATCTAACTATTGTTGGAAATATCAGATAAAACCTTATTTTATCGTCTCAAATGTCATTCCTCTTGTTCTCGCTCCTTAAGCCACAACAGGACCACATTTTTTAGTTGTAGCTTTACACTTATAATCGCTCGTTTTAGTTAAATCTTATTTCTCTTGCTTACTTCCTGCCTCCAGCTGATGTCACTGATGATGTAAGCGGTGAAAGGGTCTATATTAATAATGGATACACTGCAAAAAGTGGTATCTTGATAAGATTTGCTTCAATTCCAAATATTTGACCTTAATTTGAGTCATTTTGACTTGTCAAGTAAAATTATCTGCCAATGAAACAAGTATTTTTGCATTCACTATAAGTAAAACACATATCATTTCAAGTAAATGTACATTTATTATCTAATTTTAAGTGCAAGATGTAGTTTTCCCTACATTTAAGTGCAAAAATACTTGTTCCATTGGCAGATCATTTTACTTAGCGACTCAAAATTACTCAATTAATAAGGACAAATATTCTGAATTCAAGCTAATTTACCTCATCAAGATATCAATTTTTGTGGAGTCAGGCTTACTTGTATGGTTTGATTTAATTTTTGGTGTTTTCTTTTAGTTTTTGAATAAGCTAGCTAGGAATTGGCTATTGAAAAATCCCTCTAAAGATGTACATTGTTAAGTACATACTGTAAAGTTTGGAGTCTGTAGGAGTGACTAAACTGGAAATTTGATTGCAACAATGTGAGAAAAATTTGAGAAAATGGCCTTTGTATTTACATTTTGCCACGTACTTCTTTGAAGAAACATTTCATTTCATCTTTTCATTTGAGCATCTGAATTTCACAAAGTTGGACAGCATGGTAAGCAAAACATGAATACATAAATATATACAAACAAAGCAGGTCTGATGCCCAAAAGGAGTAGGCAGAAGCAAAAGCTTGTGAGCGCCTACCCCCCTTTGTATTCAGTTAATCAGTAGATATACAATGCATTCACTAGTTATGGTCAAGAAATATGATGTAATGATACTTTTGTCGTGTTCCAAGGACATTTTCAACCATACACTAGCAATATTAAGACACTTCTATTAATCCCACAAAAAAAAACATTGAATCAGTGCAGCAATTAAACATCTTATTGTGAAGATTAGGAGATTTATTTGTTTCCAGGTGACAGTTTGTATAAGAGATCAAAAAAATCTCTCCTTAAAAAATAAATATGTACTCAAACTTAGACTAATGAGTAATAGCCTAATATAATAATTATCTCTTATACAAAGACAATGACATCATTCTCATCCCTGATATGACCCCAGTAAACAACACAAATTGAATCGGAGTCACTTGGTCTGTGTGCAGTGGGGTGAACAGAGCCTTGTTATCAACTCAGCTTCTAGTTGATAACAAGGCTCAAGCTTCAACTACCTGCCGCACACATCAAAAATTTTGGAATTTTTTAAGCATTTCTTAACGGTCCATAATAAAATGTAAAGGGTAGTGGTTTAGTAATAAAGCTAGTCGTCTCAATTTTCACATAAAATCAATCAATCAATCAAAACTGTATTTATAAAGCACTTTTTCATACAAAATGCAGCCCAAAGCGCTTTACAGATTAAAAACAGGACAGCATCCAGGCAGCCAGAGCCGACAACCGCTCCTGAGGCGGAGGGCTCCTTCAAAGGAAGAACCTAAAAATGATAAAACGCTAACAAGAGTCTAAAAGGAAAATCTAAATCTTATCATAGAAACAATTACAGTATATACCATAATCAAAATATAGAATAAGTAAAATAGGACTAACAGAATAAATAAAAAGCATAATAAAATAATAAAAATGTCTAAAATGAATAAATATTAATTAAAAGCTAAACTAAAAAGGTGGGTCTTGAGCCTGCTCTTAAAAACATGAACGTTCTCTGCGGCCCTGAGCTCCTCCGGCAGGCCGTTCCAAAGGCGAGGGCCAGTGTACTGGAAAGACGCCTCGCCGTGAGTGTGTGTTCTGACTTTGGGAATGACTAAGAGCCGGCTGCCGGAGGAGCGCAAATATAACATCTGGCTAACTTATAATATGAAAGTAAGT
>OMNZ01089552.1:9215-24670 GCA_900303255.1 Lesueurigobius sanzi
CTTCATGCATTTTGAAAACTGTACGGCACTTTAGCATGTTGCTGCTAAATATTAGATTGTAACTTGTATATTGCACTTTGTCTTGGTAATTTGCACGTTTAAAATTGTACTTTATGTATGTAACTTGCACTTTTCTGAATTGTATTTTATTATGTATGTTGCTGTATTGTTAAGGACTACAGATGGAAAGTAGCATTGTGCTAAATCTGGTGCAGCCATCTTTTTAATGTAACTGCACGTCGTCCTTCAAATAAATAAACTAAATTGTGTAAACAAAATCACTACCAAGTTCGTTTGTTTGGCCACATTTAGCCAAGCAAACAACTCTTTACAGCCACTAGAGGTCAATGTTTCATTATGTACTAACTATTGTACTTTTCTGCCTGTCTATTTATGCTACTATATTATTGCACATATGATTATAACTAGCTACAAAAGATGCTTTAAGTCCTCTAATCTCCTGAATCACTTAAGTGTTTTGATCTGTAACAATAACAATATTTGGTTGTGTAGCACTTATAGATGGTGCCACTGTTTTCATTCTTGCTCAAACACAAATACGGCTGCAACGATTATTTTGGTAATTGATAAATCTGCTGATTATTTCTACTATTAATCGTTTGGCTGCAAAAGGTGCCTGGGAATTGTGTTTTTATCAAATTTTACCACATAAAGCTAAAGTAACGTCTTGATCCTAGTCTGTGAAACCTTCATTGACAGTGGCAATAAATTCTATTATGATTCTGATTCTGATAGAGTAAACTTAAAGGTAATGTCTGTAAGATGTTCTTAGTACAAGTTATACAATATAATAGCTCAGATCTCTAGAATTCAGGGATTGTGAATGAGAGAGAGACCTTTTATATTTATTTCCAAACTGCTTTTGCCATAACATCTGGCAGCCGTAAGAGTGGTGCTCATTCTCTACTGGTTAAGTTTCTTCTATATATATATGAATTGTAATACACTTAAGACAAAAAAACGATTTTGCATAAAAATAAAAACAATCCTGATGTCTGAGTCTGTATGTACAAGAAACGATTAATCAATTACTAAAATAGTTTATAAACTATTTTAATCAATTTGTTATCTCATCCGTATATAAGTATATCTTAATAACAAGTGCTTTGGTATCTTTAGAATCGGCAGCAGTGAGAACAAAAGAAAATGGAAAATGCATTGACACGGTTTGACGTAAGCAGCCAGGGGAATTCTGTACCGCAATTGTGCAGTGTTAGCAGCTGAGAGGCCGATCAAAGAAGAAGCAGCTGTGATGTGCCCCATGTACAGTAGGCACAGCTTCAAAAACATGTTCGGAAAATGGTCTCGCTTCACTGAGCGAGAAGAAGACACAAAGCACAGTTTTCTTTATTTAAATAGTGCCATTTTTGTTGTACATAGTCAATTAAACACGTGGCACTATCCAGTTCACTTTCCAATTAAAATGCACGAAAAAACAAGGCAGAATGTAAGAAAACAAACCTTAATTTGACAATACATGTTCCACAAACTAAGACCGTGTTAAGTAATTTGTTGCGTCTCAGGGACTGGAATAAAAAATAAAATAAAAAAGCTCACTCACCCTGGCCAATTGGGTGTTCTCATAACCCTTCATGCTGCTGTATATGAAAGTGAAAACAGTGAATCTGTTTCTCAGTGAATCAAAACAAGCCTCAATATTGTAACATTTGAAAGACAACATTGTTAGATGCATGCTAAACTTATCTATTTCCAGTACTGTGCAGCAATCTTTGATTCATTATAAACCTGCTGTGAAGCCTCCTCTCTTGCCCTGAACGCTGACATGAACTATACATGAGCTATCACAGTGGACTAGATTAGAGATGGAGTAAACTGTACTGTAAATAACTATGCTACCACCGATTCAGTTATTTGATTTAAATTACCCAAACTGTCACACCTCCACTTTTCTCTAAAAAACATATTCATCCATTTTTCCTGCACTTCAGGGCAGACTTTGCCTTTCTCCATCCATAATTGACTATCATTTAATAAGTACATGGTTCTCAAACTGTGGTGCGTGTACTTGGCTTCTTCAGGTGGTAGATAGAGATTAGATCTTAACGTTCTCCCTCATAACTCCATACTTTCTGACCTTTTTTTTCATGACTTTTCAGTTTACTATTAAAACCTAAACTATCCCAAGAGATAAAATTCAGATGAAGTGGACGTTATCTGAAAATCTGTGTCAAAGTTTGAAGAAATGATCCGACCAGTATTAACTGCTATGGCAGCCCTGAGCTCGCTCATGCTTGAAACAAAGTTAACTACCCACAATTTAGGTGCCAATAATTTTGTCCGGCCCTTTATTTGAGTTTTGTGTGAAATTATGTCAAATTTGTCATTTTTGCTGCTACACATAAATGAAATGAACAGAGCTAAAAGATGTGTAATTGCACTAACTTTCTGGGGGAAATACTTAATTTATTGGAAAAAGTTCAAGGTCAAACTGATCAAATAGATACAATAGGCTTGCTGCTTGTGTAAAAATCATTCATTAAGAACTGGATGACAGTCAACTATCTCCTCCTTAACCCTGATAAAACAGAGGTAATTATATGCCCCAAACAGCTATGCCAAAACAGAGCACTTCACTCTCAAAACGCAGAATTACTGGTGATTCCACACATTTCTAAAAGCACAATAGGAAAAAGAGCCTCATCTCATGTTAAAGAAGCAGACAGTCTCCATTTTTAAGACTAGGCTCAAAACGTTCCTTTTCGAAGCGTGTGGTCAGGTCAGCTAGGTACAGTAAACCTACAGCATCAGCAAGGCTGCTATAGGAGATATAAAGGGGGAACTACGATACATTGAGCCCTATCCTCCTGTTCTTCTTACTGTATAAATTATGTTGCAATATTTAGTTTTGCCTGTTCATTGCTATTCACATTGTGTCCACTTTCTCAGTCCCACCCCCGCTGGCTGATGGAGAGTGGTAGATCCCAGGCTGTTGGAGATCCAGTGATGACTGCAGGCCTGAACAACAACCGCGGGACTGGACAGCATCAGTGGCTGCGGGACTGGACAACGGTGGCCTCTGCAGCTCTGACTGAACACAGCTACGGGACTCTTGTCGGCCTAGGAACCATCTATCACCATCCATCCATAGGAGTGGATCCCTTCCCCACTGTGGTTCTCCTCAAATATTTTTTTGAGCTGCTTCTTCTAGTTTTTTACTTGCCGCGGGGGAGGGTCTAAGGATGTGGGATACCCTAGACTTGTTTTGTCTGATATTGTATTTGTGTGACATTACAACTGATTTGTTTGATCATTGTTTGATGTTTGATATTGATCTGTTTTATTTGATCATGATTTGATCTCGACAGGTGGTACTTTCACCTGGTGGTACTTAAAATGTCTACTCTCTATATATAACATTTCATCAGGAGTTACTTTCTGTCATTTTTTTATTTTTATTTATTTGTTTATCTAATCAAATATTCTAATAATAAATACAATTCAAAGTGAGTGTGCAAATAAATGTTCAAACTTTTGAGAAGAATGTGTCTACTAAAAGATCTATGACGTGAATAATAACAAAAGCTGTTGATCTGGCAGTAAAGTGTCAGCTGCACGAGTGCAGGAAGTAATGACATCAGTGCTGTGGTTACTGAGAAAACAAACAAAGATCATCTGATCTGTCACGCACTGCTTATAGTTATAGTCAAATGTGTCAGTTTCATTCTCTGGAGAAAGTGATTTTACAAGAATTCATGAAAAGGTGTAGGGCTAATAAAGGCTGGCTTACATATATACAGATAATATATAACCTATATTTAATCAGATTCTGGATCTTGGATATTTTTTTGCAATCCAAGACCTAAAATCATAATCAAGTAAAAAATAATAATAAATAATAATAATAATAAAATCTGTTTTCGTTATTTGGTTTTGAGCTGTATTTCCCAACATTTAGGTCAGGCCCAAAAGCATTTGATAAAAGAGGTTGAAACAGTTAAAAACA
This sequence comes from Lesueurigobius sanzi, assembly GCA_900303255.1. Classification (NCBI taxonomy): domain Eukaryota; kingdom Metazoa; phylum Chordata; class Actinopteri; order Gobiiformes; family Gobiidae; genus Lesueurigobius; species Lesueurigobius sanzi. Next base: position 13,201 of record OMNZ01089552.1, read on the forward strand.
GGCATTAATATATTCATAGGGCAGGGCGATATGACCTAAAATCTGCATCACGATATAAAAATGAAATATCACAATAATAATATATTTAACAATATAATTGACAACGGATAAAATATTTCAAAAAAGCAGCTTTACGCCTATTGGGTCAGTGTTTCTGCTGCTCTGAGTGGAGCTGAGAGTGTGACCTCCGTCTGCCGCTGGTCCTGACTTCAGTCAAAATCAGCTGAGCACACATGCTGATTATATCACATCCACAATGATTAAAATTTACGACAATATTCAAAACTTATACTGTATATAGATATACGATATGGCCCAGCCCTATTTCATACTGATCTGAGAAGTGCAAAGATGAAGTCAAGTCCTAAGTAAATAATTCATTAAAAGCACTTTTTTCCTCAGGTGCAGCTCCAATCTTAGGTGGAGGAACCAAACTTTATGAAACAAAACTGGTTTTAAATGGAGCCAAGGAGTGTCTAAAATGTTTTATATTCATTTTGGGAATTATTATTTCAAAGCTAAAATCAGTTAGCAGGGAAAACAAAGCAAACCATATCCTCTAAATTACCCAAACAATTACAAGACAAAGAAAAACAGTCACTCTTCCACTTGCCCCAATAGTGCTCTTTTTATGTAAAAGTTCAGCTAATGCACAGTGCAGGAAGCTGCTCCCTCCCTTGCTTCCTCGGTCCCTCCCTCCGCTACACGGCTGTGGGGAGGGGGCGCAGATGAACCGCCAGATGTTGATGTTCCACAATGAAACTGGTACCCACATCCGCTCCAAGTCAAGACTGTTTCTGGCCTATGAGACACCTATAGACTGTATAGACCTATAGACTGATGCAGTGTATGGAAAACCCATACACAAGACAATATTTTGATCGATATTAACATTAAAACAGAGCCAAAAGCTGAAATAAATCTAGACTTGAGCAACAACACAGATGTTAAATGCTACCCATTAGACATTTTTACAGGTGAAATTTGCAGCAAAAAAACAGCAAAATGTTTAGAATAACTATCCTACATAGTTTATATAGGCTTTTTGCTATTTTATTTGAGAGGATAAACCCCATGAGATAAAATTATCTTGTTTTTCAAGAGAGTGCTCAATTTACACCAGAGAACAAGACATAATAAGCATAAAAATAAATCAGGCTCTCTACAGTCAATGATCAAATACAGAATAAACGTCAATTAAAACAGTGTAACAGATGTTGTAAACCAGGGGTGTCCAAACTTTTTTCAACGAGGGCCACATATTCCAGTGTACGGCATTGAGAGCCACAGATCGGTGTCTGGTGCATCAGTCAAACACTCAACTGGGATCATTTCAGAGAGGTTTAAACCTTTCCTTACACCTGTATTTACTCTGGAACCTTAAGGCAAGCCATGTCTCACAATAAAATCGTTTTTGAGGTTTTAAATGTGTATAATTCTTAAACTTGCAGAAAAAAAGCATCATCTCTGGTGATGTGTGCCAATTCAACAAGAAGCTTGTGGGCCACAAAACATTGATCTGAGGGCCGCCTTTGGCCCCCGGGCCGCACTTTGGACACCCATGTTGTAAACAGAGAGGGTAAAAAAATAGATGAATAAAATATATAATAATAATGATAAGGTGAAAAGACTGGTAAAAGGAAATGTATAAGTGCTCAAAAAGAAAGCTATTTGGTGAAAGCATCTGCCTCTATTTGACAATTCTAACAAAACAAAACACGCAAGAAAAGGCTACAGGGCTATGTAGATCTGACTACGGAAACTGACAATTGAATTGATGACATTACTAGTCAACATCATTAACTTCAAAAAAAGGTGATTTCATCTCCAAAACAACAAACAAAAAGAAGGGGGAAACTATACGTTGATACTAGGCGTGACGAAGCCAGCCGCCAGTCTGTTCAGGAGTAATGTTTGCCAAACTGTGCACAGGTCAGGTACGTCTACAGAAAACACCAGGGAATTCAGGGATCGTGAAACAGATGCACCACATTCTTTGTGTTTCCAGCTCTAAACAATTCCTTATGACCGATACATGACAGCTGTTTCACACACTCTACACATCTACGATGTTTCGAGTCGAGCGCGTGCACCCCTCGCGCACTGAGCGCACACACATGTTCAGAGTGGACCACCGAGTTAATGTTAACATGTAGCAGTAAACACGCAGCAGAGTGGGTACATACCTGCTTTGCGACGGAGACAATCAGGTAGACGGTGGTTGTCGTCGTAGAGGCTCGTGCCAAAGGGTAAAACAACGTGTTTAGAGCATGGTTTAGAGTTGTTTACAAAGTTTCATAGTAATCTCCGATTGGTCTGAGTGAGTTCTCGTAGACGCCCCGAAGTCCTCAGTCACTGTAGGCGGAGACTGCGCGCATTTCCTGCTTTCACCAGAGTTTGGTAGCAGTAACACATCCATGGAAAGCAGGGCAGCAGATATTATGCTTCCACTTGTGATTGAGGACAGATAAACATCCCGGTCTTTCTACTATTCAGTCGAACACACGGTAAACCACTGTATCCCAAAGTCTGTGGATCCCAAAGTTGTTCCTGGCACATTAGATCCCAAACTCCATAAGGCACAACTTTAGGCTGTTATTTGGTGAAATTATTCTTATTATTTGTACCAGAATTCATTTACAGTTAAATAGAAAATTAACTAATAAGAACAATGCAGTCAGTCATGTTTTGCACACTTACAGCAGCAAAATACTTTGGTAAGTAAATTAATATAGCCTAATGTGATCATTTTGGAAAGGTGAAAGTAAAGCTATGCAGTGAGACTGAGATTATTGCCATTTTTTCTAAATTAAAATGCAAATATGCATGTGATAGTGATGGCTTGGACTAGCTTGTTTTATATTAATAGCTCATTAGTAGCAAACCATTAAAATCCAATTGTCTATGTTCGTGTCTGAATTATGAAATATTGGGGGGAGTAATTGACTGACACAATAAAAATAAAATAAAAATGATGAAATAAATTTGTCTTTCAACACTGGGGTCTTTCCAGACAGAATGAAAGTGGCAAGATCATTCAGGGATCATCCAGGAGATAGGCAGTTTCACAAATTATAGCCTTACATCTTTGCTTTCTCAAATGTCTTTTTTTTTATTATTTGTTGCAAAATTTGCAAAAAGGATTTTCTATTGCATGACAACCAGTTTGATTTCCGAAGCAAACGTTCAACAGCCATGATAGTAATGAAAATAACACAGGACATATACAGAGTTAGAAAATAAAAATCATAGTCTATCAAAATGGCACATTATTTGCAGAATAGAGAACGATATGTTGATTCTGTTGGACATAAATCTAGTTTTCAAAGAATAATTTCACGTGGAGTCCCACAATGCTCATTCGAAGTTGTTGTGACAGTACATCCGAAACAGCGCTGCCAGGGTCCTGATGAGGGTGCGGAGACACAAGCACATCACCCCCATCCACCATACACTGCACTGGGTTCCCATTCACTTCCGTATAGAGTACAAGGTCCTTCTGCACACCCAACACTGTCTGCACGGTGAGGCCCCCATATACCTCACAGAACTGTCCACACCACAGGCCTCATCCTGGACCCGGTCAGGCCAGCAGCACTGCAGCACCGTGTGCTCGTGCCCAGGACAAGGTGCTGGTGTTGGTAACTATCTGTCAAAAATGCTGATTTCTAGTCTTAGTTTATTGCATTCCTGGGCCAATCCACATGAAACAAAAACTGTCACAAAGTCCACTGACTCCTCTCTTAGCACATATGAACAAAGGTTTGTCATAAAGGTGTCCAAAAGTGGTGGCAAAATTAAAAAAAAATATGTGCATGATGTTGGCCAGAAGAAAAGACAGGTTTGTGAATCCAATCACTATCACATAATGAGCAGGGTCAACATTTGCCTTTTGGGGTTTCTCTCCCATAGAGTTGTATTGGCACCTGGCCCCCAACTGAAGTCAAATTCTGTAACGTGAACACAACCTATTGTTTTACAAAAGAGTGCTAATTCCACATAAAGCTGCTCCAAATGAGCATACCAGTGAACGGTTTCTGAAGGCAGGACTATTAAAGACTTCATTGCTTTTCAAACATTATTGATTATGCACAAAGCCAAACATTGTCCCGTTGCCATGTGGTCTTCGACACTTGTTTATAAATAGTTTGAGTAGTAGAAGGAACTATGATTTTAAATTTATTGGTGTTTTTGTGACCGGTGTGATCCTTTTTTTATTCTCTTGAAAATTAACTTTGAAAATTGTTCAAATATTACCGTAATCAATTGAAGTCCAATTCCAAAAAACTGTATAAAAAGTGGCATGATTATGTTGTACAATCTCATTTGTTATTGGGTAATTATTGCCTCAATTGATTGAAGCTTTTTCCAAGAATCGAATAACTCTTATCTGCTAATACAGTCAGTGCGGTGCAGAATACAAATGTCTATTGCTGCTGCTACTTCCAAAAGAGAAGGCACACACGTAGGTCAATGGATCATTTTCATTCTAGGATATATATCATTTCATTCAAACACATCCCCAAAAATACCCACACCCATTTGACTGCTTTTGCAATGCTGGGACATCACCTACATAACCTCAGGTTACGATGGCAGAAGATATCAAAGCCAGTATCAGTATATATTCCAGGTTTACTGTTTATGTCAAATATGTTTAAAGACACACCAATAGCTATGAATAAATGCTGTACCTGTAACAATGTAATAGCTAGGTCAACTCAAGATTGAAGTAAAAAGTACAATGAGAGAAGGGACCATCTCAATTTCATGTTAAACTTTCATAATGTTTTAATCTTCCAGATTATGTGCTCATGACCTGGTCCTAAACTAGATGCGAGGCATTTCATTGCCCACTGCTCCTGACATGTGGGCTCAAATCCGGGGGATGCAAATCTCTGATTGACTTTTCAGATATCCCCTTTCTATGTACTGATAGTAATAGTCTTACCATAACATAATTAGACTTTGTAAATACAGGTAATTCTAGACCATTTTAATTGTAAAGTAAAAATAAATGTATCCAAGGAACTCTGAAATCCAAAGGTAAAAAGAAGAATTACTGCTCGTAATAAACAATATTTTATTGAGGTTTTTGCCTTGATAAATGACACTTGTTCTGTATAAACTATGCTGGCAGAATGAAGCCTTCATTTGTATTGTATTCTAAATTCTTTCCTCAACCACTTTCCCACATGTACTTTGTGAAATACTCACTGTGAATACACTTGTCAGCTTTGAGAATAACACAATAGGGCTGTTCAGCATAGAAATTGGTTTTACTTTTACAGCCAAGCAGGATAATAGTTGTGGACAATTTCATCATGGTGCCTCTCTGCAGGGCTTACTTCCACCCAGAAAGGTAAGCTGCTCGACAGCAATCACAGCCTTTCATTATGGTCCACAAAGGTCCCAATACCCCCTCTGGTGAGATTCCAGATGAAACAGAACAGATCTTGGATTAACAGGGACTTTCATTGACAGTTTGGTCAGACCACCTTCATAGGTTCCGAAAATAAAGCTATTAAAGACAATTAAAAAGCAACACTTTGCATACTGTCACAGGGGACTATAGCCATAGTGCCATTAGTCACATGCACAGGTGGATTTCTATTCAAGTTCTTTAATACTGTAAATCAGCATTCAGTATACCAAGTTTCCCTCATGCACTGTCTAAGGTCATGGAGCACATTCATTGGCCTCATTTATCAAACTTGCGCACAGTAGCATCAGGTTGTAGAGGGGCATGGGGAAAAAAACACTCCTTAGTTTGGCATTTATCAATCTCCCATAGAGTTGTATTGGCAATATGTGGGAATATGGTGTACTAAAATCCTACACCAGGTCAGAAGATGGTGAACACGCACACAGATTATAACTAAACCACATATGAACATAATATATTTGCCATGAAACGCACTTTCTTTAAGTTCCCAGTCGTACAGGAGTTGTCCATCGTAGGCAAAATTCTTCAGTCTTCATCTGTACTCTGTAGTTGAAGTGTAGGATGTTTCGAAAGGTCCAAATAGTCTTAGAACAAAGCCCAGGGTAAGGCAATAGGAAGGTAACGAGCAGTGATGAGGTGTGAAGGTGTTTTTTTCTCCAACCTTTACAACAAAGAGAGGTGGGACTTACAGGGAGACTCCTCCTCTGGCGTTCAAGTTTGCTCAGTGCTGATGAAGCTCTTTGGACGAAGAACGAAACGTCCTACACTTCAACTACAGAGTACAGATGAAGACTGAAGAATCTAATGATTTGTGTCAGGGGGAACCAAAACAGCGTTTGAAATATTTGATTAAACCTGAGCAAGAATATTTTTAGAGAATAGTTACATTTCTTGCTTTTTTCTTCTAATGATGAGATTGATTTAAAGCTTTCACTAATGTCAGAAGGTGAAAGCTCTTTTTCTTGGCTCATGTTGGGACCACTACTGTATGTTAATAAGTGTCATGCTAAGTGCCTAATCCCCATATAAGTCATCAGAGTGTGAAACAACAGTGGTGCTCAGATTAGTGGCAATTAAGAGCAATCCCTGACACACAGGAGTTGAGAGAACATTCACTTTCAAAACAACTTCAACCAGAAGATGCACATCGGCTCTAGTATGGAAACATCATCTCAGATACTCCCAGAACAGTCAGACGTGCCAAGAACCAGAGGCTAGTGTCATAAATGGACAAGCCATCTGTATTAAACATGATTTGCATAACCTTGAGGTACACCTGCAGTATAATCACTGACGTACATAGACAATTAAATGCATAGGATTTACTGTATGTATGCTGAAGATATTTATGAGAGCGTGTTTTAAATTTGGCTGCTCCAGAAGGCTCATGATACATTTTGTGTTGTATGAACTTTGAAGATTGTTTACCTGCAAAAATGTACCTTTCAAGCGCTGTCAGTCTTCCATAAAACGTAATTATATCAGGTAATAACATTACAACATCTCCAGATATTTCCGTCAACTAAAAAGGACTAAATTAAAATGAAAAGAAGGGACTAAAATGATCCAAACTTCAGCGACTTCAGTTGGAAAGAGCCTCATATCATTTAAATTCTCTGCCAAAGGAACAGCTCTGTGTTTCGATCATGTGGGAGACGCTTCATGAAGCAGAGAATATTATTAAATGTAATACTATAAATGTAAAGTTCACTAAATCTATTTCAAATTTAGTCGACTAAATTTAAAATTCCATTTTTCCTCTAAAACTAAATTAAAATTTGCTGCTAAAATGAGCACTGCTGTAGTATATAATTTAGTCAGTATTTGGACTAAATTATGTCAAAAATGTTTACACAACGGGCCATAAATGTGCTTAGTCGTTCACAATTTAATATAGCTTCAGAGAGAGACACAAATAAATTATGTCAAGTATTTGTAAAAGTAACTAAGGGGCAGAATGAATAAGATTATCCTTCTCTGTGCTCCTTTTCATTCAAGCTACGTTCACTTTTTGTTAACAGTCTTGTTGTGTATTTTATTTAATTTTTACGTCACTTTTGAATGAAACAAATTAATTAATTAAAGATAAAAAAAAGTGAGAGATGTGACAAGGTATTGTATTTAGCGAAAAGTGCCACTAGGGGGAGCAATTGTACACAGAACTTTCCACATAATATTAGCATTTTCCAAATCAAACCATGTAAGAATAATATATACATGTAAAACAAAAGAGTATAGATGTCTAGGATATTCGGGTGACTAGGATATGCCCTGCTTCATACCACTTTTTTAATTAATACAATATAAATAAGTTAATTATTATTATTCAGCTTTGCAAATCATTTGTGAGCCATTTAACATCCATGGTACACTTACAGCTTGCTACATTTGACGCTGGATTGTTGCTCAATTGGATTATCTTGGTCAATTATGTGAGACTGAGTCACAGCACAATGAGCACAAACAAATCCAAAAGCTTGAACGTTCAACGCACAAGTGACCCACTCAGCACGTTTTGATTACAGGCTTCATTAATGCCTCTATCCTCTTTTCTCTCCTCGTTTCATCCATTTGCCCTTCGTGATTCAAGCAGATCACCAAACAAATATTTTGGTATGTCGTGTGCTGGGGGCTCTCAAACTGTGGCGCTTGGGCTTCATCGGGTGATACTTGGGGTCATTTGCAGTTAGGGCTGGGAGATATGATGATAAAAATCGAATGGTGATCTGACCTCCATGACCATCTGTTTTTTTTTGGGAACATCGTCATATTGATTCGTGATTCAGTGGTTTTTATGTTTAATGCAGCTCTGAGCTCAAATACTGACACTTTCATCACTCAAGAATAAACAAGGAACTAAACCAGGAAAAGCTAGGTCTAAAGCAGGTCTGAAATCGGACAATATCACAGACTGAATCTGGATTAAACCTGGACTAAACCAAGAAGTAAACAGGACTAAAGCAGAGAGTGAAATCAAGGTCTAATCCAGGACCAAACTAAGAACTAAACCAGGGACAGAATGAAACGATGATTACCGTGGACTAAACCGGGACTAAACCAGAACTAAACCCAAGGACTCAATCAGAAATAAATCAAGAGAAGGGTGTAAATCTGGACAATATCACAGACTGAACCAGGATTAAACCATGAGGGAAGCATGTCGAAACTCTGTAAGAACTGAAACTTGGACTAAAACGGGTCTCAACCAAGACTAAACCACTCCAACACCAGGTCTAAATCCAAGAGGCAGATGGCTTTAGTTGCCTTTTTATAGACAAAATACACATGAATTGTGATAAAATCGAAATTGCAGTTTAATCTAAAGAAAACCGTGACAAAACCAACATACTATACACAAGTCCAGACTCTGATCACATGAATACACAAACAAGATGAACAAAAAGGTCTGAAAAAAGGAGACCAAACTATTTAAACCATCCTATCTGCCCAGACCAGCTGTGCAGGTAGTCTAAAATAAAATGACCTATAAAACATAATTTAAGTTTATTTAATTGCAGAATCACTTGACTGCCGGGTTCTGTTTTTGGTGAAGCCTGGGCACCAGTGTCTCCGACCAGAGGGGAGCAGCTCGAACCTCCTGAACAGTGGATGTTTAGAGTCAGATAATAGTATGCCTGCGTTGCGCTTGCTTCCCTTCAATTCGACTTATGATTATTGCCCATGACTTTGGTGAGGTTAGTTTCAATACTTGGTAACCATTAATAACACCAACTAAACTAAACACAGGCAAAAGTATCCAAAGACCAGAATCAAGTCTGTAGCAGCGACTCTTACATTGAGAGACAACTTTCCTTGCACCTGAATGTGACTAAATTATTAACTGGATTTGACCACAACAAGCCCCTCGGTCACACATTAGAGCACTGAGTAGTTACTGAGACGATACAGTTCAGTGATTTCTCCAACCCGGAGCTCTGATTACGCTCCTTCCTATTTACCTGGTTTGTGGTTCTCTCACAGTGGGAGCTCTTTGTTAGCACATGTTCTGGTGGCTGTAGGGTCCAATCCCCTGGGCCTGATTGCCGCATCCCTGGTTGGTTCTCGTGATTTTCATGACTATTATTATCAGCGCACTCATCACAGCGCTGTGGAACGAATAGTAATTGTAATCGCTCGCTTTGCAACTTGGAGTGTGCCATTTTTGATCCTCCCCATGGCTTTAATTACTTGAGATTATATGTAATTAGTAGGATAATCTTTGGTCTTCAAAGCTTGTTGGGGAATTGTTATGTCCCTCCTTTGTGCTGAGGGGGAAATTCTATGTTATTTGAGTTATTAAATAAAAAAAAAAGCTGGAAAATTGCCCTTGTTACATACAGCAGCAAAGAGAAAAACATATTTCCTCAGAGTCCCTGAACACTGTATTTTGGCAGTATGACATCTTTTTTTTTATTTTTTTATTTATTTATTTATTTATTACATACAAAAGTGCATTACTGACATTGCATAAAACAAACAACATACATACGGGAGGGTTTTGGACAAAACATTTAAGGAGTATAATTTGTGTCCATGTTATAATCACTACCACCATGGTCACCATCACTGCCATCACCGCTCCCGCCACACTCTGCCACCGCACCATCTGCCGTGCCCCCATCCGTCCCTACGCGACTATGCCACTCGACGTCCCCCCCCAGTGTAGCAGTATGACATCTGACACAAAAGTGGATGACTGGGTATTGAATTTGAAAAAGATTGTCGACAACTGATTACAAATTTTAAATGTCTTACACCAATAGTGGCTTTTAGCACATGATAAATTAGCCACTACACTAAGCACCATAAACTGCCTCAGTCATTTTGCATGTTTTTTTGTGTTGGCTCGATCACAAATTGTCCGCCTATAGTCTATAGAACATTCAAATTTACAATCTCATGTCATGACACAAATAATCTTTTAAAACTCACTTTTCTGTACTGTTCAGGGACTGGCCTCTGATTCAGGAAACATCTGCTTCAGGGAACAAGCAATTTTCCAGCAAATTTTACAAAGTAAACTCAAATGACAACGATAAAATTGGCCTTCGCAGTAGAAATCATGTGACCTCTGCCTCCTTCCAATACCTGGGGCCAATTTCCTGATTCATTTGCACATGTCGGCAACATCGGGGCGACAGTGGCACAGATGGTAGTGCGGGTCGTCTTATGATCGAGAGGTCGGGGGTTCGAATCCCGGCTCCTGCAGCTGCAGACTGTCGTTGTATCCTTGGGCAAGACACTTCACCCACAGCCCGTATGAATGTAGTGAGAGAGTGAATGTGTGGTGGTGGTCGGAAGGGCCGATGGCGCAAATTGGCAGCCTCGCTTCTGTCAGTCTACCCCTGGGCACCTGTGGCTACAATAGTAGCTCACCATCACCAAGTCTGGAGTGAAAGAATAAAGCCATGTATACGCGTCTTTGAGTGTCCTGAAAAGCGCTATATAAAACCGATGCATTATTATTATGTGAAAGACTGCCAATGTGGCTCCTACACACTCAGATCATGTATTTTTGAAGAAGCTCTGAGTCTACTTCCCATTCACAAAGGCAGCAGCTTCATGACTGTTCTTCCAAATATCTATGTGAATAACTATATGATTCAAAATGTCGAAGAAATTAAATACCTAGGTGTCACGTTGGATCCTGTCCTTAGCTTTAAAAAGCACGTGAAAAAGGTCAGCCAAGTTCTGAAATTTAATATAGCCAACTTTCAGCACATTAGGAGCTTACTATCAGTGGAAGCAGCTAAATCGTATTTTGACGCAATGATCGTATCGCATATTCTTTACTGTGTGTCTACGTGGTCTCAAGCCAAACAAACTGTTCTAAATCCCCTTAGATCAGTGCATAACCAGGCCTTGAAAATCCTAGATAAAAAGCCTCGGCGTTACCACCACTGCCTCATACTCGACAAATATAAAATATTGAGCTTCGATAATCTGATCAGGTACTCTGATATCCGCCTGGTACATAAAATCTTACATGATGCCGCCCCACCCCCCTTAAAAACATTTGTACAA
>OMNZ01089553.1:0-11303 GCA_900303255.1 Lesueurigobius sanzi
TTCACTACATTTTAGAGCCTGTATCTGTACTTTCTACTCCACTACATTAAAACAATTAGGTTGAAAGTAAAAGTATTTTATTTTCAAAGTGACCTCTCTGATAAACGGGTTTAGTCACAGTTTAGTCCTGGTTTAGTCCTGATTTAGATCTGGTTTAGTCCTGGTTTAGTCCTGGTTTAGTCCTGGTTTAGACCTGGTTTAGTCCCAGTTTAGACCTGGTATAGTCCTGATTTAGACCTGGTTTAGTCCCAGTTTAGACCTGGTTTAGTCCTGATTTAGACCTGGTTTAGTCCCAGTTTAGACGTGGTTTAGTCCTGATTTAGACCTGGTTTAGTCCCAGTTTAGACCTGGTATAGTCCTGATTTAGACCTGGTTTAGTTCCAGTTTAGACGTGGTTTAGTCACAGTTTAGACCTGGTTTAGTCCTAGTTTAGTCCTGGTTTAGTCCTGGTTTAAACCTGGTTTAGTCCTGATTTAGATTTGGCTTAGTCCCAGTTTAGACCTGGTTTAGTCCTGGTTTAGACCTGTTTTAGGCCCAGTTTAGACCTGGTTTAGTCTTAGTTTAGTCCTGGTTTAGTCCCAGTTTAGACCTGGTTTAGTCCTGGTTTAGACCTGTTTTAGTCCTAGTTTAGTCCCAGTTTAGACCTGGTTTAGTCCTGGTTTAGACCTGGTTTAGACCTGGTTTAGTCCTAGTTTAGTCCTGGTTTAGACCTGTTTTAGGCCCAGTTTAGACCTGGTTTAGTCTTAGTTTAGTCCTGGTTTACGATGCCACATTAAATTCTTAAAAAAATACTTTTACTTTTTACTTATGAAGTACATTTTACAGCGGATACTTTTATACTTTTACTTAAGTAGAAATTTAATCTGATACTTTTACTTAAGTACATTTTTGATCCTGTATCTACACTTTTACTTAAGTAAGAATATTGAGTACTTCTTCCACCTCTGGGGAAATTGTAACTTCAATGCATTTTCTCAAAATACATTTTTCTCACATTGTGGCGATAACATCTCCACTTTAGCTGCTCCTACAAACTCCAAACGTTCCAGTCCTGGACTTAACAATATGTTGAAGGTTTGTTCAAAGGGATTTTTCAATATTTAATTCCTAGCCTGATTTATTGACATATAAATAAAAGCTCTCTCTTCTCTTATTCGAAAACTATACAAGATATCCATAATCCCCTCTGGAAAAAATCATTGTAACTAACACATCAACAAAATAAAAACATGCATTTAAATCAGCTTGATCCATTGTTTAGATTTTGACCAGTTGTATCCATGAAATGCCTTATGACAGAAAAGTTGCAATACATTTATTTCTCTCAGGTAGGCCAGTAATATATAGCAAAAGTTTAAAATTGATATCACTCAATTTATTTTTTCCCTATTCACATCTAATAATAAGTCAGAGTGAGACCGTGTGCGGAAGTTTCGTTGTTCTTTGCAGATTAGAGTCCTCCTTGTTTGACGAACCCTATTCACATCTAGAATTTACACTAGAAGCAACAATGTCAACTTATGTCAACAATATCCTATTTGGAAAACAATTTATAGGTTACTCCAAAGCAAACAAAGGATCAATAGGTTATTGTATATAGTTCACTTGCAGTTGATAGCATCACCAGTGCAGACAGAGAGAGAGAGGGAGAGAGAGAGAGAGAGAGTATAGGAGCAGACTCAAATGGACCAGTGCCCTACATGAGCCTGGTATCACTTCTCCAGGTGTGGCCTAGAACACACTATTAGCATTCAGGGTATAGCCATGTCTCCACCTGGGCCTGTCTAGACTTACCTGGGACTGAAAATAGACGGTATTGAGAAACCGAAAGGGACGAGACACAGCAGGCATAGGTGGATTGATTAGATACATCATCGGTCTTGTGTACTGGGTTGTGCACGTGGCAGGTTCTGACATTTCTCTTCTTCTTACTAAATGTGACGAGATGATGCCCATATTTTTAATCGCTTTGTGTTAGGTTTTTTTTAATTAAGAAAAATTGAAAACAAAAGTTGATTGCCTTTTGTCCTGAAATGGCGTCGACATAGGGGTAGTTCCGTACAACTCACACTCACTCAAATCTTTTTGGTATAAAATGGTTTGCACGGCGACAGTTATGGAAAGTCTACCTATTCCTCTTATTCAGCCCCGCCCACTTGTGTTGTCTAAGCATTTCCTCTTTGTCTTAGCACTTCCTGTGAGCTGGAACTTCCATAGTTGGCAACTTAAGAGAGCTTAGGAAATAAAATGGGAGTGAATACAAACACTTGTGAAAAAGCTCAAAGGCAACACGTTTGTGTGGCTCAGATTAAGTTTTAGTGATATATGACATGATAAAAGTGACCTACAATATGTTTTTAGCGGTATTATCATACTTTTTGTTGTTACTATAATTCAAGGGTGCTCAAAGTGCGGCCCGAGTGCCAAATGCGGCCCTCAGACCAATTTTTGTTGGCCCTCAAGCTTCTTGCTGAAATGGCAACCATCGCTAAAGATGGTACTTTTTACAGTAAGTTGAATATTTTTACATTATTCTAACTACTATTTTAGTTTAGTGAGAGTTGAAATGAATCTTCCAAGCCTGAATAAAAGTGTGGTTGCACGGTTAAAGCCTCCGCTGAAGGTTTGACTGCATTGACCACCGTCTGAGGCCCTTCGCGTCTCATGCTTTTATTTCTTTTTTTTCTTCCCAATACTACTAATATTGTATATTCTCACTGAAGACATTCGTTCATGAATGAACACATATGAAATGATGCTTTAAACAAAAAAAATGTCTACGGTTGAAATAGATTCTTAAATGTTTTTCTGTGATTACTGCTTTGCACATTTGACATTTTCTCAGTGAGCTTCACGATGCAGTCACAGAAATGTTTTTTTGTTTGAAAACAATTTCAGGTTACTTCCTTATGAAGCTCATTGAAAAAATCCCAAGCAGAATTTAAAATATAAACATATTATTTCACACTTTTTTGTTCCCTACATAATTCCATGTTTCATTCATAGTTGTCTTCAGTGAGAATCTATAATGTAAATAGTGTTGAAAATGAAGAAAAAAAGTGATCCCAAACTTTTGACCGGTCGTGTATTATGTAGCGCACAATGAGAAAACACTTTGGACACTCCTGCTCTAATACGCTAATTGCACATCTCTGGGCTGTGCGGTGCATTATTCAATTCAATTTATTTTGTATAGCCCAAAATCACAACAAAGTCGCCTCGTACATGAAAAAGAAAGACGATTAGTGAATATTAATAGTGCTGGGGCATCCCCTGTCCTTAGACCCTCCTTCTCTGCAAGGAATGAGTAGGTTTCAATTTTGACTACCAAATATGGTGGAACGCAACAAAGAGAGCTGTGATTTGGACCAATTCAACCGCGGGGAAGTTGAGGATTTAAAGTGTTTTTGTAGTTGCTGTTATTGCCTGTTATAACCAGGACGGCTACGGCAACAGACCGAGATACACAGGGACATTTATGTACCGACAGCACATCCCGTCGGACCATAATGAGATGTCTTCGTAGCACACTTTACTGCGATGGTAACGAAGAATATATTGCTCTCGTTTTTTAAAGTAAGCTTTTGGGCATCTCTATTTTATTAATTTAGTTAATTTAGACTTAACGTAAGTGAAGTGATCAAGTGACAGCGTAGACTTAGCTACTTCGCAAGATTCAGTGCTAATTTGACTCACGGTAGTTTATCCACTATATTTCACATCAACACCGTCTTTTTCAGTGATTCCAAATGTAAATGATATAAAAAGTGACAGTGAGCAAAAAACGATTTCCTCCTACTCTTTCCTCTGTGTACCGCTACAGAGCAGGCCCTCCGTGTTCCCTGGTTTCAATATTGACAAAATAAATGTGTGCAAGAAGCTTACAATGTCGGTCCATCTTCAATGTTCGTCTGGATCTTTCTTTTCTGTCGGGAAATTATGAAGGAAGGGAGGTTTTACAGCCGCATTTCTTCTTTCTGCCTTTGGTTTGACTCAAGAGTAGCCTCAAAATTGTGTATTTTCTGCCAAAGTTCAAGTCTATAAACTCCATTAGAGCAGTTGAACATACGTAGCACAAACCACCTGTCATTCTACAAGTCACGTAAGGCTTAACACCTTTAAACCTTTAATTGATTGACCAAATTGATATACAGAATTTACACAAGTCAGACCTGCAGTTTGACCGTGAACATGAAAAAAAAAAGTATAATAAAACCAAAGAAAACTAAATATATAAACTCGTGGAATCTTTAATATAACAGTATATACTATGTTTTTGTGAAAATGCATAGTTTAATGTGTCATATGCACTTTAAGTCTTGAGGATATTTCATTTTTACTACCAGTTTTAGTGAATGAATGGAAGAACCCACGTGCGAGCACACCTTTCACATGGTAATCAAATGACCTCATAAGTAAAGCCTGGAAGATGGCTCCTTGACACTTTTATGAACAAGTTGAGTCATGAGCATCTCCATTTCCGCACAATGTAGATGTTATATGGAGCAAGCAGCGGCGCCCGGAGAGGGGATTTCCGAGAAAGCATGAAGTCATTTCGCTTTCATGTTTTACGAAGGAAAAACTCGAAGCTCCAGGCCGTATCACACGTCCTTATGCATGGAACTGATCTTGTTTAGAGCTACCGCACCTTTGTTTGGACTCCTGAGCCATTCGTAAGATTTCCACCCTCTTGGCGTAGTTATAAAATGCCTTGTGAGCTAAGCTGGTTTCAACAATTGTAATCTTTGTCATCATTTTTTATGGTGCTTGGTGCTTTCCAGATTGGTGGGCTTGGCCTCAAACAATAGAAGAACAGATCTATGGATGCATCTTTCGACAGGACAGTTTTCACAGATTTATTTAGCTCGTAACATATTTGCAATTTATGTGCATTACACGATGCTCCTGATATCACCAAGTAATTAAGAGTCCAGGGCCAATGTCATGTTGTTTGCCCAGGACCAATGTTACAGCCAGCCAATCAGGGGTCAGTTGTGCTAGATAGTCGGCTCGGGACAAAAATTAAGTTTAGGAACAGGGAAATCTTTAGGTTAGAGTTAGGTTTAGATATCTTTTCAGACAAACCAACTCATAGAGCTATCCAAAATTACAGCAGACCGTTCCCTGTTCCTAAACTTCATTTTTGTCACAACATGTCAAGTTTTCAAAGCAGACTGTCCCTCCCCTAATCGAGCAAAACTGACCCCTGATTGGCTGGTTGTAACATTGGTCCTGGGCAAACAACTTTGACATTGGTCCTGGACTCTTAATTATTTGGTGATATCAGATCGTCCTGCATGACACATTGATATTAATGCATGTTTTTTTAAGGGTTTTCCACAGGCAGCCCAGTGCCTGGTCTACCCGCTTCGTCTTTTGTTTCCACATGCAGACGTCGATCAAACCGGGTGAGCCAGGCACAAGTTTTGGGACCGTCCTCAGCCTTGTGTCAAAACCAGCTGAACTGGTAAAAACGTGAATAGAGGAGAGAGAAGACAGCCCTTTCAATAACAAGCACATCCTATTTTATTTCACAATAGCCGCTGTTAGCACAACAACTTTAGCTGATGTTAGCATAACATTAGCACATAGCTTTCCTTCATAGTTCGTTTTTTTAGCGGCTTCTTTCCTCTAGTTTTTGGCTTCAGAATAATTTAATAAAGGCTGTCAAAAAAAAAAAAATACGGGCCTATTTTATTTTTTGATCAACCAAATACTAAAATTGGATAGGGCCAAGTTTAAACTTATAGATGCATTTTGTCACCATTTTTTCAAAGGAGATTTTTGATATGGTTTAGTTTTTCGAATAAGATAGTATGTGTAAAATGGCCAGGCTCCCTCCTACTTTACAGACTTGTTATGTCCTTAAACTCCCTCCCGGAGGCTGAGGTCTTTGGATCAGAGGAGATTGCTCCTTCCAGGCTGTCGCGCCGAGGCTCTGGATTGATCTGCCGCTCTCCTTGCGTTCGCTTGACTCAGTCGATGTTGTTTCTTCAAGCGTTCTCTGGTTGTTTTATGACCATCATGTTTTGTGATTGCATTTGTATTTTGTGTGTTTTTTTTTACGCTTTTGGGTGAAGCACTTTGTGACCTCCCCTGTCTGTGAAAGGTGCTACATAACCTTTGCTTGATTTCTTGCTAAAATTCTGTATTAAAATTAAAAAAATCCTCCTTGCTTTTTTTGATTCAAAACTCAATAAATCAGGCAAGAAATTTGATGTTAAAAATCCCTCTGAACAAAACGATATATATAAAGACTTTCCCATAATTCTAAGGAGAATCATTGAATCAGTGCAATAAACACCTTATAGTACAGGTCATTTATTTTGTTTCCAGGTGAAAGTTTACATGAGAGTGGCCCAAAACCTGAAAAAGTTGAGTTTTGCCTGCAGGGTTCGGGTTGTGTTTGGGTTTTGTCGTTTACCATCAACCAATGTAGCACCAGGGTCACGACACTTAAAATATATGGCGAGAACGAAGACGGTGTCAGCAATGTTAGATAACTCTGCCTTAAATTGTAATGAGTATTCTGAATAACTAGACACAATAACATAATCTCTGCATATTTTCCGTTTGCGGTATATAAACCTGATGCACCGGCTGCGGCCTTGTGGATGTGATCGACAGAAGAGGCTTTTGTTCACTTATGTTCCACAGAAAATTTGTGACGGCCTTGACAAGCACACTCCAAACTCATCCAGCACTTAAAGTGGTTTTCTCTTTAGAAGCATTAATTCCTTTACGTAATGGCAAATCAACTGAACTCAATTGATCTCTCACAGTCGTAGCTAATGTTCTTTGGATGTTCCACAGCAAACTGGCGACAACCTTGACTGCCACGCCCACGTCACATGTAGCCGGCAATAGACAAAAGACATGTTTTCAGAGGATGGCCGGTTATATGGAGGGAGTGATTGTTAAATTGTCCATGTGCAGTATGTCTGTGGAGGCTTCATCGTAATGAGGCTTTTCATTTCATTTATTTTGAATCAGCAGCAACTTTTGAAATCACAGACAGAACATCCCAAAAGAAAACAAAGAAAGACAGACATTTCCACATGTTCAAAAGGGAGCAAGGTGAAATGTAAACTGATGAGCTCCAGGCCCTGAATGACAGTCTATCAACATAAGTTACACATGGCTTCCTTCAGTGTTCTAGTTACACTACACACTACAAACAGGAAAACATTTCATTACTTTGAACCTGCTTTTTCCATAAGCTTCTAACGTCCTGAACAGAACTTTTCTTTTTTTTTTTTAAATTTAGGCTTTGTATTGTAGACTAAACTGAGTTGATTGAGTTGAGGACCTTTCGCTTCTATCAACAGAAGCTTCATGTTAGCTCTTGTGGTCAGAAAGTGTGACAGGTAGACACAAGTTAGTAGCCTGGTAGAGGGTCTGGATCTTCATAATTGAGCTCCGTTTTCAGGTGGGAGGGGTGAACTCCTTGGATCTGATTTTACCCAATCGCTAGCCTGGCCTTAGCCATCCGTAAACTCCGGTCAATTATCATTTCCTGCATATGCTTGACGTCACCTACAGCACCCGCCTCCCCCGCTCGCTGAATGGTCGGATGAAATTCAACCGATGTATCGCCACCACTCAGATCAGACCCAGACGTAACATGTAGGGAAATGATAATTGACCGGAGTTTACAGATGGCTAAGGCCAGGCTATCAAGCTAGAGGCCTTTAAATAAGGTTCAGGCCCCTCCCAGGAGGACAGACGAGACTGTCGGACCCTAGTGTTGTTAACGGTGCACCTTAGTAGCGAGTCTATGCTTGGGACTGTAGTTGTTTCCAGTTTTACTTAATTAGACCCTCTTTGTTTGGCCCTGAGCCAGAGGCAGGGTTGGGTTAAGGTATGTTTAGACCGAATGGGCGTCATCGCTTCATCCGCTTGAACATGCTGCTGTCATTCGCTGGAGACGCTTATTGATTCAGAGGAAACCTGTTTCCCTTGCTTTACCCTGAGCACAAAGTTATGACTGAAAATGTGTTTCCTTATTCTTTGATTTCACTTTTGTGGAACAATTTTACTACCTTCCCTCAACACTTTACACAAGTCTCACTCAGCTTTCTAACCTCCTCTCTTGCCCCTTGCCAACTCTATCCGCGGTCAGTGCAGTGGAGGAGGAGGATGGGGTGCACCTATAAAGCCTCTCCCCGGGCTGTGCAGCGAGCAGATACTCAGCCCTGGCACCGCACCCGTTTTGAAGCCTCCTGCCCTGTGTTTTCTCATTTACAGTAAAAGCAGCGTGTGTGCAGAATCTGTGGGCATCATGTCGTAATAAAAACCCATTCATTGGTCCGTGTGTCTTGTTTATTCAAGTGTGTAATCTGTTTTATTGAAAGGCTCTGCATGGCACAGTACAAGTGAACCCCGCGTTTCTGTGTTCTCTCACTCCTTCACTACCTTCAACCTCTGGGTCAATCACCCTCGCTCCAGACCCTCGAAAAGCTCATATTCATGTCGCTCAAGTGAACCGAGCCATTGAAAGTTGCACGTGTCACAAAGTACATACAGTATGCATAAGGTTGACACGAAAGTTAGTCGCGTGGTCGCTGCTAAGCCTGGTCTATGCATCATACAGTACATCATCAACATGAACGGAGAAGAGCAAAGTGGAAGTTCAAACGATTTTGTCTTGCGTCAGGAGAGCAGTGTTTCGCCAGTGCTTCCCAAGCAGTGTTGCGCCAGTGTTTCCCAAACATTTTGAGCCAAGGCACACTTTTTGCAAGAGAAAAATCTCAAGGTACCCCACTAAACAAAAATTTTATTTATTTTTATTTATATTTTATTTTAATATTTGAAATATAATGGAAACTTATTTGGTTCCTAACCCAGTCAAGGCAACCAGTGGAAAGTGAAGGGAAAAAATAGGACAACTTCTGCTCAAGACTTTCCAGATGTTTACCTACTGTCTCACACACTGCAAAAATGTTGATCCCCTGTCATTTCTGGGTGTGTGGGAACACATGCAGTTGTGCTCAAAAGTTTACATACCCTGGCAGAATGTCAGGGCATGTAAACTTATGCATTTCAAAGAATATGAATGTCAACACAAAAACCTTTATTTCACTTTAGTTAGTGGTTGCGTGAAGCCATTTCTTGTCAAAATACCTGTTTGTTTACACTTTTCAACGAGAAACTAGCCAAATGTCCCTGATCAAAAGTTTACATATTGTGCATCTTGAAACAAACACATTTTTTCAGAGATCCAAATTTGTCAGAGTCCTGTATTCCAGCTGAAGTGAGTTTATCCGAGTTGTTGAAGGTCATGTAAACGTTAGATCGAGTAGTTTCTGTTTCATTATGATTTAAAAATTTTTTGCTATTCACATTGTGTCCTCTTTTTCTGTCCCACTCCAGCGGGGAGTTGCCGAGCTGTTGAAGACCCGAACAACTGCCGTCATCGTGGGGACTGGACAGCATTTGTAGGACCAGACGGCGTCAGCCAAACCTACTACTCCTCAGGTTAAACACTATTGCGGGATTCGTCTCCCAAGGCCATCTCCCAGTTTAATGGCTACTGCAACTCTTGCCGGACATAGCCATTCGACTCTGGTCGACCAAAAATTCACCCATCCGTCCATAGGGGATCTATCCTTCCCTCAAATTGGTTCCCCTCGAGGTTTCCTAACTTTCTCCCATGTGGTTTTTAAGTGCATTCTTGTTGTCTGATATTGATTTGTTTTTGTCCATACCGACCTCTGAGAGTCCTGTTGTGATATTGGGCGTTACAAAAATAAATTGTTTGATTGATTGATTGAAAAGTGTAAACTCAATTCTTTGACAATAAATGGCTTTGCACAAACACTAACCATGGGTGGAAAAAAAAAAGATTTTTGCGTTATCATTCATATCCTATGAAAAATCGCCAAAAGATTAAAATTGTATGTAAACTTAAAAGGGTATGTGAACGTATGAGTACACCGTATATAACAATAATCTCACTTCAATAACCTGTGAGTTGTCTCATTCGCAGTATGACTGTGAGCTACTTTGTTTTTTTGCATGATACCGCCCTATTGTGGTCGAGTGTGTAATTGTTCTGCCTGACCACAAGCCGATCCGGAGATATGTCCCCCCTGATGGGTTTGGAAACACTGATCTAGGCTGTCGATGTGCACGCACCATCAGGGCTAACTCACAATCAATGAAAACTTTGATTACATGGACCATCTTTTTTCACAAACTACTGCAGTTTCAAAATATTCAATATAAGATAGAAAACCAATTTCCTTACACTTCCAGTATAAATGGCCTTTAATTTTGCAAATGTTGCCAAATTCTTTTAGTTCAACATGTACTGAGACAACATCATTCAAAAGAAAAATGGTTATTCTGCTCTCACATATTATACTAGTCGTTTTGTCAGGTTGATTAACACTAAAATATGTGTGTGCCTCTGAGCGTTGACAGTGCGGTCGACTGTGACCTTGGCTCATGGGACGCTGTGATGAAAATCTGCATCACCTTTTTGCTGCGTGAGCTCTTAAATAATTTGCACTTTACAGCAGTTTTTTTCCTGCAATGTGAACTGCCCCCAACTGACCGGTGCGACACATGCAAAGAACCTGTCACTGTGATATAAGATGTTATAATTGTATTAGCCCTGAGAGAATATTGTGCAGAAAACTGACAAAACTGACAAAAAAATGGAATTACAATCATAGTCGAATCTGCTTTTTTCTACCAGTGACCACCATTGAGAGAAAATGAATGGCCATTTGTTTTAGCAGAGATTCGTAAACTTTCCATGCTAAATTATCAATAACTTCTACCTTAAATAAGTTTGTTTTCTTGATTTTAGGATCACAGCACTGATGTCACTCCAGTAGTAGCTCTCAAATAGCCCATCTACTTTTCTATGCAAACGACCAGCATCTCTTTAAATAACAATGGCCTAGAGGTCAGTCCGTCACTACTTTGCTTAAGGGGAGACACAAGCCAATGGGCCTCATTCATGAATATTTTCTCGACTTAGGGAAAACGTAAGAAAAAATTAGGTCTGATAAAAGAAGCGTTCTTAGGCCCCGTCCACACGAAGACGAAGACGGGCCTAAACGCAAAATTATTATATCAAACCGGCCTATCGTCCACACGAAGCCGGCGTTTTGGGGGGGGTGTAAACGATAAAGTTTGAAACCACGTCTCAGGGTGGAAAGATTTCAAAACGCCGTTTTCGCGGCTCCGTGGTTACAGCTTTCCTAAAACGATGACGTCACAGCGCCAGCGTTGTGTATGTTTTGCATAATCTACTGACCTTATAATGGCTTTATCAACCCAATCCAGCCTGT
>OMNZ01089556.1:0-18101 GCA_900303255.1 Lesueurigobius sanzi
ACGATATGCAACCTGCAAACTGCGCCTAGGTGCTGCAAGATTGGCCCTGAAATGTCTGTTCTTGGTCTCAGATTTTGTAAAATAAATTTCCCCCCCAAAATTGCGGATTATAGTCAAGTGCGACTTATGTTTTTTTCTTCTTCATTATGCATGTTTTGGCTGGTGCGACTTATACTCCGGTGCGACTTAAAAATTAAAAATGTCCAACTAAAGAATCAACTCAAACCTATTATCTGAAACTAACTTGGAGGATTATTTACTGATCTACTGTGTTGTTGTGGGAGTTTCTTATCTGTGTCTGCCCATTTCAAAATCTGCTCTGCTTCCAGATTCTGGAAGAAAAAAAAACCTTCAATTTTGCAATAGACTCTTTTTAATGAGTTAATCAGCTATTTTTTCATTTACAATCCAAAAACACACAATTCTCATTTGAAGTTGTATATGAAAGTAGTGTTAGTGCATTAGTACAGTCCAAATCCAGTGCTAGGACTCCAATACCAAGCACTAGTCCAACACCACACTGTGAATTAAAACCCCATGGGAAAACACACAAAAAACATCTACTAATTCCAGGAGGTGGAGGGAATTTGGGTGGAAATGTTTAATTAGATTCTGTATTACTCCTCACATCACCAACAAATTCCAGGGGCAGCAGCGTCAATGCTGGAGACAGTGTGGCCACTCAACAACCAATCACTCTCACATCTTCTGGACATGTCCAAAACTGTCTTCATTTTGGGACAATGTTGTCAAGTTCACGGAGGACATCATGGCTCGTGACACCCCCAAGGACCCCAGGATTTTCCTCCTGGGTCTGATACCAAAGGACTTGTTTTCAAGAAAAGACACTTACCTTTTCAAAATCATTCTGATCGCCACAAAGAAGGCAATAACAAGAAACTGGCTGAAAGAGGAACCCCCAGATTGGAGCAGGTTCGGGAGATTGTGGAGGAGGTGCACTCGATGGAGAGACTGACTTTCTTTCTGTTCTTTCTGCGTCTGCAGGGCAACGTTTATTTTCAGCGCTGGGCCAGGTGGTTGGACATGTTATCCCCCCCATGTGATTTGTCTGAGTGTGGCGTGTTGTTTGTTATGTCGTTGTGATCAGTGCCCCCCCCCCCCTATTTTTTGTTTTGTTTTTGTCTTGTTCCTGTTTTTAAAAACTAAGCAACTAGCAACACCACAGTATACACCTGCGGCTTGCATCTGTGCTGGGTCTTTCACTAAAACACACTATGGTTATGGTATTGGATAGGTTTTGGTTCAGGTACTCGACAAAAATTTGTGGTATTGGCATAGTAGGCATCAACCCCATAGAAACTTTAGACCCAAAAATTATAAAAGCCTTTTGTGACATTTTCAGCTATTTTATTTTCTTGAAAATGATCACATGATGGTAAATAGTTAGCCGCAAGTTTGCCTTACCTCTACTGTTGATAGTATTGTAACACCCAGAACCAGAGCAGGTTGCAGTGTGCATTGGACTGTTTTTACTTGCACTTCTACCATTAAACTTAATTAGTCAAACGAGCTATAGGTTTTGTACATTTTAGCCTAATCACAAATCGATCTCACTATTGCGTCGTCAGCACATGGTGTTTACTATCGACTATATTAATTGACCAAACAAGTGCTTTGAGGAGCCCAGCCAGAGCCCGAGTGGCAGAGCTGTTTATACGAGTGTGCGGTGTGTGACGTTCCTTCTCTGTGGCATACGGCAGTTTATCACAGCGGCAAGACAAAAGTTCCCACTCCATCAAAACACCGCAGCCTCTCTATACATCTTCAAGCCGAGATATCATCCCTCTATTTTGCCACTCCGCTGAGAGCATACCAAAGCCACTATTGTGTGCTTATTCCTCTCCCGGGCGTGAACTGTATTTCTGCCCGTGGACTTAGCTTTACCTCTGAACGTGGTCGGTAATGTGCTGGCCTTAGCGTTACATAGACGCACACTGACAGTTAGCACGGCACAGGGGCCCACCTCCTCCATCTGTCACGTCCGGGCTGTGCGATGAGGAGTGACATGATGGCTTCTTTTTATGCTCTCCTCAATGGCACTAATCTAGCTGTTGCATCGCCGGGAAGTACGGGTCAGCCAAGCTCTTTCATTTTTCACACCAGCTCACAAAAAAAAAAGAAAAATTTGATCCTAGATGCTCTGATTTGCTTCTTCTTTTTGACCACGTTCCGGACACCTCTTCACCCCCGCTCACCCCTCGGTCTAGCCCGTCCTCACCTTGGCCTGGCCCCTCCTTCCTGTAGCCGGTATTTGTGTTTGGAAGATTAAGCTGCTCTGACAAAGCTGTGTTTACAAATATGCAGGCAGAGAAACAGGCCAAGCGGCGCTGAATAGGAATAGAATACAAATTGCTTTTTTATCTCTCTTAGGGCCGGCGCGGGAGAAAATGTGTTTGCGATTGTTGCTCCTCCGCCTGTGAAGGATAAAGCTTCGGTACTAGGTCTGGGCTCCCTGTTAGCATTCATTCTAGCCTCTCGCCTCTCGCTTTCTTGCCGTCCTCCCACTCCCCTTTCTTCCTCTCACGCTCCTCACTGTGTCTCCCTGCCCCTTCTCTTTTTTTCTTTTCCATTCCCTTTCTGGATGCTGTTTCCGTGGTAATCATATCTCGTCTCCTCCCTAACTCTCTCATGTCTTCTCGACGCCTTCCCCCGTTCTCGTGCGCGCTCCCATCACCTCAATAATGCTGCTCCCTTGCACTCCCCCCACTTTATGTTTCCATACAAGCCCAATCTCCCTCTCTGTCGCTCATTCTCCCGCCGCGCGTTCTAGCTAGGACTCCGGTCTTGATTTACGCTCCGTCTCGAGCTCTTCCTTTCTCCCCCCTTCTACTGGAGGTATTGAAAATTTGAGGTGCCCATAGATCACAGCGTGTGGGAGAGAAGGTGTTTGACGTTGCTAATCATCCCTATCAGAGGCCCTGCCGTTACTGATATGAGCTCTCCTTTTCAATTAGGTGTTGTGTCTAGTTGGTATAACCCACTGCGAGGGAGGCAGGTCAGATGACGTCATGACAGTTTGGGGTTGGGGGTTGGGGGGTGTTTGGGCGGTGGGATATGGAGCATAGACAGGCTGGCTCTCGCTAATTCAAAGCACGTGCTCTGCTTTTCACACAGTGGCACTTTTCTCCTTACCTCAGCGAACACAGGGAAGGTTAATGTACGGTCACACGCTCGGACCTGAAGCATGTTTGTGAATCTGACACATTTCTAATAAATATCAAACATGAATTTAACAATGTAATAGTCAAATACAGCTTTTGTTGTAATGTCGTTATTGGGCTTGTGTTTGCAAGGTTTTCTTCAGCTTTCGAGCCCCAAAGCCAGGTTCCTTTTTGTGGTTGTATAAAATGTTATTAGAGTGATGGTGGTAAAGGCCACAGTTTCATTTATGCAGCTAATGCCCAGCGCCGAGTCTCCTGCCCACTGTCAGTCGTGTCGAGAAATATTATCTGTTTTGGATGGTGTCCAGCACTTGCATTTGGGAGGAGTCGGCAGCTCATACGGGAAAAGTCTTTCTAGACTCAGCTCTTTCCCACCCTCCAAATGACAGCTAAAATGTGACCCTTGATCCTGCATCTTTACACTGTGGCCTGATTGCCTTATTGCAGTATCCATTACTCTGCTTTTAGAGGAATGAAGTAGCTGTTGTGGTTAATAGCCACGGGCTTGTAATGCAAATAGATGCTCATTACTTTTTTGCTGGAAGACATTTTTTTAAATGTCTGCTCAGACAGGCACTCCAGAGTTCAGCTCAAAGGTCGTGTGATAAGGAGGCCGCGGCTCCAGGTAATGAGTCCTTCCAGTCGCCTTGTACCTTCACACATATACTTAACATCCATTTGTAATCGGGCTTTCCCCACTCAAGAGTAATGTGCTGATCTGCTGGCACACTCTTTTAACCATGTACAAATTAGCATTTCAAAAACAAAGACTTGACTTTGTCTGCGCTAATTCAATCTGCAGCGAGCAATATCTCCAAAGTAAGGCCACTTACTTTAGTAATGCGCAAAGTCAGTGAAATAGCACAGAAAAGATTAAAAAAATAAAAGCAATAAAGAAGACAGAAAGTGCTTTGCTTCTATGGCAGCCCAGTGAGTGGGCTGACTTTAGAGAAGCTGACAGGAGAGCTGAAGGTCTACTGCTGAAAGGAGCCTCCTTTTGTCGACGGCCATCAATGTGTTGACTACAGTTGTAGGCTGAGGTCAAGGCACGGCCTGCACTCCTCTGTGAGCAGCACAAAAACAGCCTGATACATTAATTCATCCAGATTTTTCAGCTTTTCAACTTTTTTTGTAAAGCTTCCTTCAAGCAAATAGCCCTTTATGCAAGCTTTCATCACAGACTAGAGATACAATGCTGTAAAAGAAAATTGGTCAAGGCTGTTGCATTTATGTTCAGTTTGTACTTTGCAGATGCAAACACAAACATACAGTAGAAACAATGTTCACTGATATGTCCATATGGAATGGTTGAGATGAAAGGGAAAAGGACTTGTCCTGTTGTTTGTCTCCTTCACTCAGGTTTATTACGATGTTTGAACTCAGTGTTGCAGGAGGAGCATGAATTTTACATGTGGTCGTGTGGCTCTGACCTGCTCCTGCTGAGAGCTGCGTGTCACGGTGTGTCAGTGCATCTCCACTTGTTCACGTTTTAGCTGTAGTTTGGTGTGTTCTCCAGCACATCCACACTCAGGTAAAACTCTTTCTATTTCTGGTGCAGCTGCCACAACTTCCTGACAGTGGAGTGCAGCCTCTGTGTTGGTCCAGATGAGTGTGGATCATGTGGCTGTGTGGATGTGTGGTGGCACACTGCAGGCACCATGCCACCCTCCATCCCATTAGCCCAGCCTAGCCCCGCCTGTGTCTGCTGTAACCTTGGCCAGCGGGCTAGAGGAGAGGCAGAGTAATTCTAACCTTAAAAACCTGCTGATTAAAGCTAGTTTGGTGGAATTCGATTCCACTTAATGCCTTTGGCCGTGAGCCCAGCTGGCTAGCATTAGCATCAACAGACAGTGTGTCTTCAGCCAGAGAGACAGAGCAACATGGCCACGAGCTTCCCCTGGCATCAGCCCATTCGCATGACTGGAAACCATGCATCTGTGCTCATACAGCTCCATAAATCCCTTTTACCTTCACCACTTTACAGAATTATAATGTGTATTCCCATGTTCCCCACACCCACAGTGAGTGAGCCTGAGGTCTGCCACACATATCCACAGTGTTGCAGCTTCAACACACAGTCAGGGTGCACCCTCCAACTGCCTCAGCCTTGTTATTGTTTTGCTCTTGAACTTGATGTATAGCTGTGTTTACGCGTCCAACGTGGCTAATTAATTCTCCTCTTCGGGGCCTGTTTATCAACGTTTGTGTTTATTTTACAATGCTTATTCTATTTTTAGAGCTGGTCATTTCCATTTTCCAGGCTGTAATTTGTTTTGCTTTGTTGAGGAATTTAGTTTTTTTTCCCTGTAGCTTGGGAGTAGTCTGCCAATTCATTTTGTAGCCTGCTCCATTTTGACTGATTTAGTGGATGCAGCTGGTCCGTCAGAGAGGGCCGTGGAGATAAATCTAAGCCGCTTTTGATTTATTATGTATAATGTCTCATCAAGCGTTGCTTAAGTCTTCAGATGCAGTGAAGAATTATACTGTTACAACTTAAAAGTGTCTGCATATTTAAAGGAAAACAAAGAGGAAGAGGAATCCTAACAGGCAGAGCCTTAACTGGAGTATAGATGTATTTATAACAATGATATATAGAAGTGGTGTCTCCCTCAATCCTAATGCAAGAGCGATAGTGGGTATTATAAGCATTCTGGGCAGTGTGCCACTCCACTAGACACTACAGATAATTTGATTCCATCTGAACAACTGGAAAGCGCAGAGCGAGGCGGCTGACTGTAAAGACGCAGGTGAAATGCAGTGTGTTACGGTATCAGTCGAAAATCTCATCCTCCAAACTGGATGTGGCACTTTTCAGCTGTAAGTCATCCAATCAGCTCTGTATAGAGCTCCCAATCGTTGCCTAATCAATACTCATCATGGATGCTGTCAATGGCCTGGCCTGAATCTTGCATGGTCCATGAATCTCTATTGAGTATGGATTTTGGTGCCTTCTGGATGGGGTTTGATACTGGCTCCTGATTGGCTGCTGCGTGTACTGGATTTATGCAGTGAAGCCCCAGGCGGAATCACCTGCCCCGGGCGCCGTGTGCAAAAACATATGAGCATGTACGCTCACAAACACTCTCCAAATGATGTGTTCCTCTAATGAATCAGCAGTCAGCATGTCAACAACTTTATACCAGCGCTCAGTCCATCACTGCTCAAAGAGCTGGCACTTTTCTATCAGATCCAAATGTAGATTATTCATAATTAGAGGCTGAACAAATGTTAGCTTGGGAAACATTCGGGGACAAATGGTTTTGTAGATGGGACTAAATGGGAAATTATCTTTGGCTGAGTTGGTGAGATAGACATGACAGATGAAGCCAGTGACAGACAGAGGACATGTGACTGTGATTATAGCTCTGTTCATCATAGCCTCATGTCGGCCTCAGATCCACAGCTTGGACTTTTACAGAAATAATGTAACTCAGCGTAATGTCTCATCACCAAATGTCTGTGGGAGTGTTTCTCTCTGGCTGAGCTCACTGAGCAGCAGACAGACAAATGCACTACAGCTTTTGACACTGACGTTTGCATCAGTGCAGGAAAACAGCAAATTGCCAACATAAATAAGGTGCCACGCTCTGATTAGGTCTGTCTTCACACATCATTATGGGCTAATGAGAGAGCTTCCTCTCTCACAGCCATGTGTGACTGCAGCTCCTGCCTCACACACTTTGCATTAGATTGGCCCGTCGCTGCTGTGCTTGACACCTGTCAGCCATGATGGATGAGAGCAGGGAGGTGTCATGGGGCACCGTGGCCTCCGGGGGCAGCAGGTACAGAACGGCCTGTCTGTACCTCTGAGACGATCCGGGCCGATCCAGGCCAAACTGTTTATCACACACTCATCTCACCTAACGCCCTGTGAACTGCATCCAGAGGAACACCCAGAGGAGGAGGGGCTTAGGCCAGGCCAGCAGTCTCTCTCTGGGCTTTAACATCATCTCTGCCTTGGCTGCGCTTGACTGACAACTCCAAATGAATTTGCTGCATCAGTGTCTGACTTTGGAGGACAGCCGTCGCCGCGGTAACTCTTTCTTCTCACTGCTGCACTGACAGTGTGTGAATACATTATGGGCACGCGCCTTGTAAATTCCTCCCTGAACTGTTGTGCTTCACTCACCCTCCGACACTCACAATGGCATATTCATATTCGGACGCGGTGTGGATGTTTGCACCTGCGTATTTACTGCCTCTGCTATTCCAGTTTGTCTGCCAGAACCCTTCAAATTACATAGTGGCAAATGGCACTTTTTTATGAGAGGTTATGTGTGTGTGTGTGTGTGTGTGTGTGTGTGTGTGTGTGTGTGTGTGTGTGTGTGTGTGTGTGTGTGTAATTATGGTTTAATTGCTAGCTGTGTGATGTGCTGTCATCTGTCATGGCCCAAAGACACAAATAATGGCTGTTCTGCCATCACTTTGTCACCCAGACGGCGAGCCTGCCCTGAGCGCACAAACAGCAGTAAGAGATATGCGTCTTGAATTAGCGATAAGCACTCCAGCCTGCTCTGCTGTGTTTCGGGGGCGTTTCCAAATGCTCTCTTACTCTCTTCTTGGCCCCTGTGCCCTGCTCCTTTGTGAATGTGTGCATTTAATGCCTGAGAAGTCATTGTCTAATACCCTCAGTGCTTGTAATTTGACATAGTGGGCGGTGGCTGTGCTTGATGGTGAGTCTGAATCATGGCTGACAGGAGCAACAGTTGTGTTGTGCCTGAAGTTGAGGCTTGTTTGTCAGAGACGCTGCTCAGTGTGAGAGAGATGGAGAGAACAGAATGAGTGGAAAGCAGCCTGGGGGCTAATGTATTCACACCTCAGCCGCTATAGTCACAGAGGCAGCCCACCTGTCAATCCTTAGGAGCACTCCAAAGTATCATCCACTGCTTGCAAGACACTGTCGCTGGGGCAAACCATCAAGCTATGTCTTGTAGCACTCGTTGTTAATTAGCTTTGTGTATAAATGTCTTGTTCCTAGCCCAGGGATCAGAGTTGGGGTTGTTTCAGTCTGCTGCTGGAATCTTAAAAATATTTTCAAAACCCTGCATTCTTGAGGCCTTTTCTATTTGCACGGTCTTGGGCTGGGACCTCATTTCAGCCGTGAGTTTTAGGTTTAGAACCGGCCAGGGTCACCTTAATGTACCCATAGGCCCCGGGGCTTCCCCAGGATTGTAGCCCCCCCCCCCCTCAGCGCCAACCCTAACCCTAAATCAAAATGGAGCTTTCTTCTTCTTTCGTCTGCAGTTCCACAATTCCTGATTGAGCTTGAAAAAGCCTGTTAGCTTAGGCATGTGGCTCATCAGCTCTTTGACAAATTATAGACAATTGGTCAGTTGATGCTGCAATAATGCGACTGGCAGGTAAAACAAACAAATTCCAGTATAATATGGAATTCAATGATATCTGATAGGCCTTTGGGCCAGTAGGGCAGGGCTACTACAAAACTGACAGGATCAGGCATAGTGAAGCCGGTATGGCCACAAGACTTGTGTCTTCTGCTGCACAGGTGTGGAATTCCTTCCTTTAAAAAATAAATCTTGGCTGCCCCCTAGTGGCTGGATTGAACATTTTAATTATTTCTTTAAAATTGAATAACTCCTGACAGGAATGGGCTAGAGACTTACTTTTTTTTTTTTTTTCCTTTCCTTAATTCTGAGAGCCCCTGTTGGATAAGGCAGCTCTGGAACCGGCCCATATCCAGTAACTCGGCACAAGTTGACTGACAAACTTATGGGCATTGTCTTATATTGTGTTGGTTCGAAAATGCCATATATATCTAAAATGGCACTAAAATATAAAATAATCAAGTCCTATGTGTTCTTAAAACTTTCCCAGCACTCAGTCACTCCCCATCATCAAGCATTTAACTGTTTCTCTGATGAAGACATGCCCTGCCTCGTGTTTTGTGTAACCCAGCCATGTTTGAGTCATTATTATCTCTCACACAGCAACTACTGTATTTGAAGAGTTGTAATGTTTAGCCGCCTACAAATCAAAACGCTATAGCACCTTCTTTTAAAACCTTGTGACACGGTAGAAAGCTTAAAAAGTTGATTTTGCATAACCTTCCATCAACCTTTTTGTTCCTCTCACGATGATATGTTTATGTGGCCGGAATCTATAAGAATCTGCAATTTTGTAGCCGTGCAAAATCATCTCTAGCCTTGTATTGACCTCTCCTGCTCTTTGGCAGCGCTAAAAATGGCTCATACATACTGTAATCTCTCTCCGCGAGGAAAAAAAAAAGTTCTCCCATTGATTTTTCCACCCAAATTCTAGTATATTCCAAAATAGCCTGGTGCAAATATGTGCGAGCCGATAGCGGTTAGAGTTGACTGTAGTTATGCGATGTTAGCAGCGCCGTGGGAGTGGGAGGAAGTGTCTGTCCATTGCCAGCTTGGAGTAATGGATGGCACTGCTATGGGAGTGGGAGGAGGAATACATCCGATTTTAGACAGCTGTAATGGATGAGAGTACAGCGAAAAAACAAGAACACCAGGAAGTCTGCATTCCCACACTATCTTTCTCGCTTACGCTGGAGCCACATCGCGACAGGCCCAATGCAACACCTGGAGAAACGCTGGAGACGAAGGAGAGCTCAGGATTCTTTCTCCCAAGCCGTTTTAGTATTCTTTTTTTTTCTTCTTAAAATATGAATCATCTGTTACCAGGTCGTCCTTGGTTTGAAAGTCTTTGAGAACCACAGTCTTGTAGGGTCTTAACATATTCATGGTCTGAACAATTATGAGGCTTAAAAAATGAATAAGAAATGGTGATGAATGCTTTGAAAATGTATTTTAAATGAGGACGTAAACATAGGAATGCTTTATAGATGGTTAATAGTGTGTCATAGTTGTTAAAAAGTGCCACTAGTATTAAAATAGTAGGTCAAACTTGGATTTTCAAGTATTGTATGTTTCAGCATTTGTTCAATTGTATTATAGTAATAGTAATATAATATCAGCTGATAGATATGACTGGAAATGTAGGCATTGTACTACATTAATTACCATTGGTTTATTTGTTTTAGCTTTAGTCAGCAAATTATTACATTAACAGAAAGTATGCCAAAGTGTATTCTGCCAAATGAAAGCCCTCGTACCTCTTGTCTGTTCATGTGTGTAACGTTATCATGCGTGTTTGTTTTAAGTGGCGCCCGGTGTTTTTCAGCTGTAATTAATCAGGCGCTGTGATGGTGGTAAATGAGTGTTTGCACACACCGATTCCTCTGTAGGCCCTGCTCTTTTTAACTAGGTTTTAGTTCAACAAGACGAGGCGAAACCACACTCCGCAGCTCGGCCTATTCATCACCTGCTCCTCCAAGCTGTGTTCACCAAAGCCCCTAATGGCCTCCTAACTGGTTCCCTCTTGCGCGAGCCGCCAGCACTTAGGCACGGTTACGCAGCCGCAGGATGAAAGCCAGAACACCGTTTTTAAAGCATGTTCTAAACCGTGTGTTCAGGGAAGTGGGCGTACACCTCTATTTGTGTTACATGTTGAAATCTGATGCTGAGAAAGTTTCATCCATCCATCTTTTTCCGCTTATCCGTTGCTGGGTCGCGGCAGCAGCAGTCAAAACTGCCCGGATCACATTTGACCAGTCCCTTATGGCTCCTCCTGCAGCTGGTCGGTCTACAGGAGGACAGCCCCACGATGCTCCTTCACTTCTGGGAGTCGTAACAGTCCTTGATGGTCTCTCATCATACCGCTCTTGGTCAGATCCATCACCTAGGACCTGTTTGCCATGGGAGACCCTACCAGGAGCGTGATGCTCCAGACAACATCTGTTCTGTATATATGTATTTATTTATGTACTCTCTTTGGCTTTGCTTTCCATGCTGATCTGTACCTTTATGTCCAACTTTGTGAAACTTAGACGCTCAAATAAAAAGACGAAACGAAACATAGCTCCTAGGATCATTCGGGTGCTCAAACCCCTCCACCATGATGATGAAGGTGACAGTTCGAGGAGGGGGAGAAAGTCTCAATTATTGTTATTTTTAATTTGCACATCAATATAAGGATGCACAAGTATAAAAAGGCATAACTATGACAGTCTGCAGTTAGAATCACAATACTTCAGTCATACGATTTTATTCTTCCATTTATTTGTATATGTTTTAAAAGATTTCCAATTCAGTTTTCTATGTATTATGTAATTTTAGATATATGATTATTATCGGGTAATCAGAAAGTCTACACAATACACACATAGGGGATGATACATATTTAAGTACTGTATTTTCCAGACTATAAGTCACACCGGAGTATAAATTGCACCAGCAAATGCATAATGAAGAAGAAAAAAACATATATAAGTTGCATTTTTTGGGGGGGGATTTATTTTACAACATCCAAGACCAAGAACAGACATTTCATCTCGAAAGGCAATTTATAATAATAACAATAGAATAGAGAACAACAGGCTGAATCGGTGTACAGTATGCTAACATAACACACTGATGGTTATTCAGCTACATCAAGCATAAACAATGAACTAAAAAGGTGTCTGGTATGTTAATGTAGCATATTCATTCATATACAGTATAAGTCGCAGGACCAGCCAAGCTATGAAAAAAGTGTGACTTATAGTCCAGAAAATACGGTATTCAATAAGGAATTGTGACATTTTGGCCTGAATGAAAAGAAAGCACATGATGAATTTCCAAGTTATGAACCAAATATGAACCAGTCTGCCTTTGAGTGGTTTCCTTTTTATTTTAAACACACAGCACTACAGCTGGTCATATTAACAGCTGGAAACTGAAGTCCTTCTTCTCTGTAGCTGAAACTAGTGTGAGTCACCAAACACACCATTTAAGTCTGAGTAACATATTAAGTATTGTAATATGGGGATTCTGATATAACACACGTATCACAGCGAAACCTGTAAAGCAATATCTAGCCCTGGAAATAAGTGTTGAATTTTTACCAACTGAAAGAGAAATCACGTCAGTTTACCCTATCGCTATTTAGATAAATTCTTCAATAAATAAACAACATATAAATAATTAATAGCGCTCAGAAAACTTTCTGAAGCCGCTGTATGTGTGCATCCAAACCATCAGTGTCACATCGCATGGGAGACAGCAAACCCAATGTCATTGCAGTGCATGGGAGATGGACAGTTAAACAAGGCAGGGCTGGCAGAGAGCACCGTCTGTAGCCAGCGCTGACAGTAATATCTCCAAAGTAAAAGTATTGAAGGCTTCCTCTCCCACAATGTCTGACAGATTCCACTGCGACGCGAGGAATACACGGGCAGCACACGACGAGGACTCATTTTGTTGACAACTTTTGCGACACAATAAATGTACACATATATTTTAAGACAGCCAACCAAATAGGATGTGTCTTCAATGTAGCACTAGCCCTGACATGCAGTGGTGTAGAATAGATACATAACATGACCAGGCCTTGTTTTGTTATATATTTCAACTTTTCTTCAACTTTTTGCAGACCTAAGTTGAAGATTCCATGAGATAAAATTCTGACCATGACTTTTTTTTTTGTTTACTTCTCTATCTCAAACACTTCCAAACTTACTCTTTGGCATTGGTAATAATTTATCGACATTGTCAGCATCCCTGTGTGATAAGCGTTGCTGTGTCTGGCAGAAAGCGCTTTCTCCTCTCCCGACTGTCTGCCGCGTTCCATTTGAATACAGCATTGTCTATATCTGATTTCCTTTGATTTTGCTGTGAAATAGATAAGCAGGTAAAATCCTTTCAAACATGTCCTGCTGTCTGAGCTTCCACCGCGCTCATCTTTCAGTAATATCGTCTCCCTAACCCTGGTCTAGGCTCCTGGCGGCTGTAAACAAGCCCAGACAGACACTGGCTCTAGGGTCGGAGAGCGAGAGAAGCCGGGCCAGAGGATCTCCCAAAAGAGGGACCCGCTACTTTAGCACTTTCTCAGAGCTATAGTGTTGTGCTGCTGTTGTGTGAAAAATGTGCGTTGGCCCGTCGGCGTGATACCGGGAGGCCTTATCTGGTCTCTCCCCGGTAACGAGCCCCCAGGCACGGTATTATCTGTTTACGATAAGGATATTAATAACACTGTGCTTTAGTTACGTGCTGGGGTGCCCTCGTGAGCCGGAGGAGGGGGATGCACCTGAATCATCCTGTCAGGCGGCTCTCTCCAAACGCAAGAGCAGGGTGTGGTGGTGGGTAACCCTCACCAAAGGGGCGCTGTGTCTTTTACCCAGAACAATGAGAGGACCATCTGCCAGCAGCCAGCGCACATGTGGGACAGATCCTGAAGAGGTCAAAGCTCAGGGGTCACAGCTGCCGCAGTCTGCAGGGAGGTCAAACGAAGGTCCCATGAGCCGGAGATATCTGCACAACCAAAAGTACAGTCCAGAAAATGATATGGTTTAAAGCAGGGGTGCCCAAAGTGTGGCCCGGGGGCCAAATGCGGCCCACAGACTAATTTGGTTCTTGCTGACTTGCACACATCACTAGAGATGGTACTTTTTACTGCTAGTTAAATAATTCTACACAATCATAACCTCAATATCTTACATTTTAGTGTGAGACAGAGCTGTTTTAACTTTCAAGGCCTAAATTAATGTATGGTACCATGGTTCAAATCTCTAGTAAATGCACCTAATTGAATGTTTCCCAGTACTGACCACTGTCTCTGGCCCTCAATGCTATATACACTTATATGTGGCCCCTGATTAAAAAGGTATGGACACTCCTGGGTTAAAGGGAATGTCCTGATCTGATGGGAAAAGTCTCAGGGTTAGCTTGTAGTGTGGTAATGCACCAAGAATCACTGTGACATAAAAATAACATGCTCTATTTAAATCTGACGCGTCTTTTTCATCTCCTCTGTCTGCAGTGTCTGTACGGCTGCTATGTCCACTCGTCCATCATCCCCACCTTCCACCGCAGGTGCTACTGGCTTCTCCAGGTAAGGACTGCTCTTCTCTCGCTCTCAGCTGGGACCACTTGAATGGGTGCATGATATCAGTTTCCATTTAACTGGAGCCTTTTCCTTTGACAGGCAGCAGGCA
Organism: Lesueurigobius sanzi; assembly: GCA_900303255.1. Taxonomy (NCBI): domain Eukaryota; kingdom Metazoa; phylum Chordata; class Actinopteri; order Gobiiformes; family Gobiidae; genus Lesueurigobius; species Lesueurigobius sanzi. The sequence goes on from OMNZ01089556.1 coordinate 14,203, forward strand.
CACATCAGCCTATCCCCCAGCTGCTGCCTCCTCTTCCCCTCCTCAGCTTCCATTTGGCTTATCTTCCTCAGTCATTCACTTTTCTGATGGCAATGCCCATACACGGGCGTCCGGCGCGAGGCCGGTATCTCAGGCTGCTAAAAGCTTTGCCATCTCCCCTGTCTAACAGCTGCGGTGATGGGCAGTAAAAGCATGATGGAAGAGCTTCCCTGTACAGTAGTGTGCTTACGGCGGGTCATCAAGTCCGCGGGCTGAGAGTGCTGTAAATAGTGCGCTTTGATCACCTGCACATACATCTTATCATCTACTTTAAGTATGACAGCTATTATTGTGCTCGGTGTCAGAGATGTGAGCGGCTACACTTACACCATTGTGTGCACTGTAAACAACACACTATACAGTAGACATGCATGGACTAACATCTGTGTCTGCTTAAAAAATCAAACTGTGGCTTTTTGCCCAATCTCACTCTCATTTTCAGACTGAAACGTCGAGTCACGTCGTCCCAGTTCTAGTGAACGGACTCAGCAAACAAATCCACTTGTAATCTAACAGCACTCCATTGAAATGCCTGTTTGCAAAACAGTACAACAGACCATTTGGGAAAAGACAATGAGAAAAAGCTGGCTCCTCTAATGCTTAAAACAAAATAATTAGTGTTCCCAGAGCAAACAAAACACTTTCAAAACAAGTCTTTATTCCTTTATCTGCCTCCATTTGTGTCTCACACAGACGGGCTAAAAGCATGTCTCCCTCTATCTCTTATGAATTCTCTCACGTTTATTTGATTAGTGGCTCTGTAAATTAAAACAGAAGTCATTTTGTCTTATTGAACATCGTTATGGTTTTTGAGGAGGCACATATTTCACTATAAGGAAAGAGCTGCCCAAGCACAGCGTTTGTAGATGACCAGCTGTTGGTGCACACAGTTCAAGTCAGTCTAATTACTGAAGATGACACAACAGGTTTATATCCCTTTGTGTGAAAAGACTGAAAAGAAATTTGTTTTATTGATTCGTAAAAATGAAAAAAGGCTTAGAATTAGGTGTAAATAAAACAGCAGATTGTTTATTTTTGCCTCGAGTGAACATTTAACCCATTATTATTTAGCGTCACATCTTAAGTTCAATAACAATCACCGTGAAGGATCATTATTATTATTTCATTATTTGTTTTTCATCAAGGTTAGGGGTTTACTCAAGCAGCAAGAAAGTTTTGATCAGCTACTTAATCAGTTCCATACTTGGTTACTCCTCTCATTTCTGAATAGGCTATAATTTGAATAACACAATTTCCCAGATCTCCCTTGTCTTCAGGCTTGAAAGAATGCATGCTATATATCAGATCACATGACTAATCTCATTCCCCCGACTTCCAGGATACACTGAAGTCTCATATTCCTCTTCTGGCTCAGCTTACGCCTCTCCCCGGCTCCTTGGCCATGTTTTATTTTGAATTTTCCGACCTGCACACTCAGATTTACATCTCACTTCACTCACTTTATTGCAGCCCATACAAACTATAACCACGGTGACACCAGAGGTAACAAATTACAGCCCTCCGCGCCTGCCACCCAGTAAACTTTTGTGTCTCGGAGCCACTTCAGACATAAAGCTCAAACTCCTGTCCTGATTTCTCCTCTGTCACCTCCATTCTCCGAGCCGCTCCCTTTCTGTGTACCATTTGCCGTGTCCGTATGAGATTTGCGGGCAGTAGTCTGTCAACAGCGGAGACTACGGCTCCCAGAGCGGCAGCAGGGAAAGGTCACCAGTGAGTGAAAAATGTAAATATTCAGCCATCCAGCGGCCACAGTGGCGAAGAGACAGGGATGAAAATAACTCCTATTACACAGCACTGACAAGGAGGCAGCGCAGAGGACATCCAGGAGGAGAGAGGCAGCCCGGGAATGAAAGGCGGAGTGAGATGGACACAACTTTTAAAAAGTTCAGCTCGAAAAAAAGAAAGAAAAATACTGAGGGGAATGCAAGATGGATGGATAGAGAAAGATGGATTTTTAGATTTGAAGCAACAAAAAAAGGAGTGTATAAGGAGAAAAGGACAGTGTGCCGATGTGTGTCCGTGAGCTATGTGTCACAGTGCACAAAAGAAAGTTGGACAAGGAGCTTGGTAGAAAGTGTTTTAAAGAGAGGGGAACTTGAGCCAGTGGGCGCGTGCCTCTTTATCCCGTCCTTATCCAGTCTGATTGAGTCAAAGCTCTGGTAATGAGGCCGGGGACAGCACGGGATAGGTAAGACGGGAGTGAGGGAGGTGAAGAGGGGTGGTCTCTCTCTCTCTCTCTCTGTCTTTCTCTCTCTCAATCCTGTGGGCCTCGCCACGTCATCACTTTCTCTTTGTGGCAATAGAGCACTTTCAAGTGTCTGGCACATACTCACAGGGGGCACAGAACTAAAGAAAGTAGTTTGTAGCAAGTACTCAATTCAACTTGATGAACTTTATACGGAAGGCTGACCAATTTTAAACACCCTATACCAGATTTTTTTGTTTTGTTTACAAACTATGAAAGAACCTGTCTACCTAACTCTCTGGTGCTTAGTGATGCTTAAAATGCTTTGTTTGATGCACAGCACAGAAAGGTACATTTTTATTTTCACAAATGTCTGCTTGACTGACTTGACAGAAGGATAAAACAAACTTAATTTCACTGCTGGGGGAAAAAAGCACATATAGGAGTTTTAAATGGGATTAGATTTGCAATTATTACCACCACCACCACACACGATTTCTGAATTAGCTTGGTTGCCATGGTTTCCAAGTGCATATTTCAGTTACAACACAGGACAGTAGGACACATTCCTGTTACAGCTGCTTAGTTTTACATTAAAGCTCTGCTAATAATGTGAACGGCAGTAAAGAAAGTAATACACAGCACAAAAACTGGCCTCACATTAGAGCTTTGATGGTTAGGTAAGTTCATGTGTATATTCCTTTCCTTTTTCTACCCTTCACATTATTAGCAGCGCTTTCATGCAAAACTAAGCTGCTGCAGCAGGAATTTGTCCTACCGTCTGGTGTTCTAACTGCCGGATGCAACTGGAAAGCCTGGCAACCAAGCGAATTCTGAAATTGCCTTTTGCATCAGTAAATACATTTTACATATATATTTTTTTATCCAGATTTCGTTCACATCCAGGAGCATTTACTACGACAATATGAAACAAAATTATGAGTTCTTGTATTATTGCAGTATTTTACACATTCATTAGAAAACAGGACATTTCATCATTTAAACAAAACAGCAAATTGTTTGTTTTGTTTCATCAATTAAAAAACACACAAAACAAAGCTAAAATGAAACTAAACTAGTGAAATCATGACTAAAATGGACACTTTTTTTTTAGTTTTGTAACGATAATTATGCAATATTATTGTGCAGGCCTAGTTGTAATTACATTTCCAACCCCCCATGTGTGGTACCGGTCTATCAAGAAAGTTGTGATTGAGAGGAGTCCCATTGTAACACAGTTATGGGCTGTAAGTGCGCTGTATGAATCACTCCCGTTGACACAAAGCACAGGGTCTGTCCTGGAAGCTCTGATTGATCCCATCGCTCTGCGTCCTCTCCTTTTGTTTAGTGCTAATCGAATGTAATTCCCGGCTTGTGGCTCTCCATCACACCGGACGGCGGGAGTTTTGCAGCTGGCCGGCCGGGGGCACCGAGGTGGGGGTAATTATGATATTAATAGGAGTGGGGGTCTGAGGGGAAACTTCATTTGTCCCGCCGCCTGCCACCGACGCAGAGAGGGGTCAATAGCCCCGGCCTCGGCTCCTCCACTACTTTAAAGGGGCGGGGAAGGTTTGAGATAATGAAATGACTACTAAAGCAGGAGGGAATGCTGACGACCTTGTTTCTTCACAGCGATCACCCCCCCCCCCCCCCT
>OMNZ01089556.1:18121-28489 GCA_900303255.1 Lesueurigobius sanzi
CCCCCCCCCCCTCACCTCCACTCCTCCAGCTTAGGCTACTCCTGTCTGCCGTGAATAAATTATTAATATCGCCACTCGCCGCACTCACATTTTTCTTATTACATTAGTCCTTCAGATTGTAATGACTTTGGAAGCGCCGGAATTAGGGTTATGTGGGAAAATGAGTTGTCACTGTTGTCCGTGTGATCTCTCAAGCCGCTATCAGACAGGTTTCCAATAATTTTAATTTATGGTTTCTTAATTGAACGGGCAAAGTGATAAGTATGTGATTAAAGTGGACCCTGAGTGCGGGAGGAGCTGTCCGAGGTGCTGAAACCTGCCTGTGCGCTAGCTGCTGATGCATCTCGGCACTTAGGGCAAACCCGGACACACTGAGCCGTCTCTCTGGCTGCCTCTCTGGTTCTTAGGACTCTGGATACCCAAGATTGAAATTTAAGCGTTGTAAAGTTGTAATCTGTCATATTACGGAGACCGGAATAGACTGAAGATGCATTGATTTGGATAAAATTATAGCATTTAGCCATTTTACTTCATACTGTTTGGCATTTGCTAGTGATATATGCTGGAGCAAGACGCTGTTTAAGCAAAGGCAAGAAAGAGTCAAGTGTAGGCATGAAAAGTTTCAGTAATTGCTCAATTGAGTGTGAGCTAAAGTATGTGCCAGCTCCGGGGTTTCCAAGCGATAAACCTGACATTAAAATCACACCGAGTAACATTTCAACGTTTTTACTTGAATAAAATACAAGCTTTTTATTTCATTGCCAATATTGTGTGTGTAATTTACCTGAAAAAAATGTGTCTTTACCAAAACATGCTCATTTGGACCATATTTTGGTAACACCAGCATATTTGATAGATAGATAGATAGATAGATGTAATGTAATATTTTCTTCAACAAATAGCTTTCTGTATAGTTTCAGTAATATAGTTTTTTGTACTTTTACAAAATCAATTATTGAATCCATCCACAAACATTCTTCATATCTCATTATTATTATTATTATAAGTAAATCACATGCCAAAACAATAAACAGTGGCTGTAGAAGAGAAAAATATCTATGTGTATGTGGGAATATTTGTTTATTTATTAGTGTTTTTGAGACTTTAGTTATTGTCATTTTATATCACACAACAAAAAGGTCCTCGGCAGCACGGTGGGCGCAGTAACACGGTCCCGGGTTCGATTCCCGGGCCTTTCTGTGTGAAGTTTGCATGTTCTCCCCGTGTCGGCGTAGGTTTCCTCCAGGTGCTCTGGTTTCCCCTGCCACCAAAAACATATACATTAGGTCAGAACGAATGAGAGTGAGTGAGTGAATGGTTGGTGGTGGTGGTCGGAGGGGCCGATGGCACAGAATGGGAGCCTTGCTTCCATCACCACTGGGTATAGAGTGAATGAATAGGCTTGAAAAGCACAATACAAGTGTAAGCCATTATTATTATTTATTAGTATAATTCTCACCAATATCAAGTACAAATTCAACATTCAAATAAATATTATTGAAAGGCTTATCTCATCTGTAAATCCACCTATTCACTCTGCTGTTTCATGAGTGTCAAATTTGCTATTTTATTTCTATTATATTTTAAATCTATTCTATTTTATGCATACGCTTATAGTTGATATTTTTATAGTTTATATTGTTATAGTTTATTCCTCATGTTTCATGTTGCACGAGTATACCAAAGAAAATTCCTCGTCTGTGAATCCTATCATTGACGATGGCAATATTCTGATGTAGATACCCTCAACACCCGGTGCTACATATAACCTGGAGTGTTCTGCAGTGTGCCTTTAATTTGCATAACAAATGAAACGCTTTACATGATAATGTAGCCCTGATTTTAGCATTATAGATTCATCTGAAAATGGCATATCTCACGTATAAAGTATACATCAATAAAGCCCCTCTTGTAAACATGGCTCCTAACCACACGCTCACATACTACGCTGTGCTGCTTTAATCCCTTCCTCTGTTGCCGTGTTGATGTATCGGAAACCACCCAGAGCCTTTTTCAAACTCCCCTGCCATTCACCTGTTATAACAAACCCTACAATCTCCAAAGATCAATACGGCAGGTCAATGCTGTCAGCACATCTTTGCGCAGGACCAAACACTTGTATTCATCCGCGCTACAAGGCACAGAACACAGGGCTCCTTCTCGCTCTCGCTCGCTCCCTATGCCTCCTAATTGAAAAAGAAAAGTTGAGCAGGACCCTTCATATAGCAGGTCGACGGCGCTGGCTGGATACTGTATCTACAGCGCTAACCCAGAGCGAACATGCCCGCGGGCTAAAGACAGACAGATGGATTCTTTATATCCAGCCCAGTCCTCTATTCATTCGGATCAGTTTAGTTCCTTGTGTGCTGAGCGCTGGGAGACAGGTGCCAGACTGAGACGTAAGGCCCAGGTGATGCGCCATGACGGAGCGGAGCTGTCAGGAGCCAATCCCACATCTGAAACATAGGCCCAGACAATACACACGGGCTACATAATGAATATTTCACCGGGATAAATCTTGAATGAGTCCAGGCACTGTTCTGTTGATTCCACTCACAGAGACAGAGAGAGAGAGAGGCTGGAGAAGAAAAACCTAGTGCCTGACCGCCCTTTTTTTTTTTTCTTCTTCTTCTTTTTTTTGACTGGCTGTCTACAACCCCGGGGCAAACGGAGCAACAAGAAATATAATTGCCTTCAGCTATGCAGGCTTTTGTTTGTATCAAATGGAAATGCGCCGAGTCTGCAGAGTATCAGATCAGGTCGGAGCGTGTAAATTTGACTCCAGAGTTTGACATTATGTTCAATAGGTTGCGTTCTGCAGGGAGGGTAGTTTAAAATACAGGCGGGTCTGCGTAAATTCTATCATGCGATTTCTGTCCAAACACCAAAATTATGGTGTAAAAATAATCATTCTTTCAGGGCTAAAAAGCGTGATGTCATTCAATCACACTGCCTTGATGGGAGAGACGTGACAGTGAGGCAAGCTTTCCTGTGTACTGGGGTTAAGGAGGGGTTTACTGGGGGTTTACTTTTAAAATTTCTCTTTCTCATTTTGCCAACTCACATCTGAAACCCTGCACCTAATTTGTGTCCTAAAACATTTTCATAGCAACAGTCAAAGCTACTGAAAAGCCTTTTTCTTTTCAAGGTTTGTTTTCATGTTGTTCTCTCTAGTAATGACAATAGACAGTATTCACAAACCAGGTCTGAATTTGGGATATTTTGCTGCAGATTGTACCATGGGTTGTTTAGCTGTCCAGCTCAGAATGTTGTTACATCACATGAACGATTTTGTAAAAAAAAAAAAAAAAATGGGGGCAGCCGGGAGCAGCAGTGTTGGAGGAGGGGAGGTTGGGGGTATTGGTGGGGTGTTTGCTGTGAGGGGGTGTGTCTGTCAGCATGTGTCTGGGCTCTGTGCTGTTGGCAGGCCCAGGCTCTCAGTGCCATCAGGAGAACAGCTGCTTCACCAATGTGTGGAGGAGCCTGCCATGTCTCTGTGGTCTATCCCCGTCCTCTCCTTCGCTGCTGCTGCTGCTGCTGCTGCTGCTGCTGCTTCTACCGCTGCTGCTGCTGCTATGTACAATCGAAAAGACACAACTATTGCTCGAGTTATATCCACTTACCACTGTCAAGAAGTGCTCCTTTGCAACTTCTATATGGTATGTAGAAAATACCAGTATTCTTTGCTTCATCTAACTCCTTTTCAGACATTGGCAGTATGATACAATTGACAGATTTTATTATTCTGTTTTTTTTTTGTTTGTTTTTTTTATGCTGAAGAATGACTAACAAAATAATAATAATATAACACTATCATTGCAATTTGGGCCAAAACTACAATAAATACAGTCAAACGTTTGCAAACACTTTTCATGCTTTACATTGTTTGATTCTCATCGAAGGCGCTATTGAATGACCGATCTGTGAAGTGAAAACTATTTCTGGTGATTATACATCGTGAAGCTCATTGACAAAATGTCAAAAGTGTGCGAAGCAGTAATCAAAGAAGAAAGCAACTATTTTGAACAATCTGTGTCAACCTTTTTTGTTTAAAACCTAATTCTATATGTGTTTTTTTCTGCTGATGATCTGTCTAAATGGGTGTCTAATAGTGTTGTCTAATTGTCCCTGACATTATTGACATTTTAGTGTTCAAAATTCTACTTTTGTGCCTAAAACCATCTGTGTGGCACCCTCTTCAGGTTAAACGAGGGTAGCGCATTTGAATTTGAATAATCCATTGCAATTGGCTCTGGCGTGACATTTGCAAAGATCCTGCTGTGTCTCACACACGCCCCCTAGTGAGTGGAGTTGGAATAGCCAGAGCATCTTCATATCAATTTTCAGGTTTGCAATTTGGTTAGAATATTTAGTGTCGCTTTTTGTGTCAATGACTTAGTTGTTCAATAGTGTAGTTTTAGATTTAGGTGTTAGTGATTGAGTGTTAATTTAGTATTTGCAGTTATTGCGCCAACCCAGGCACCGCCCACACACTCACCCCCTGCACGTCACCCCAAAGCCTCCAGCCACGCCCCTTTCGCTGCGAAGAAAATAGTAGTTTATTAGGGCTTTGAACACTTTTCACAGTCAAACATTTGTTTTCTTTTGTCCTCTGGGATTTCTAAGAGAAAACATATTTGTAGTTTCTGAAACAGTGACGACGGGGCCCTGACCTCCGCATAAATTGAAGGTTACTTTGGAGCCTAATTAAAGGCCCCTGCTGGACTGCTCTTTTGCTACAGGTGGAAGGAGAGGGAAGTTTTTGTGGAAAGCCTAGGGGAGTATGGCACTGATCCTCCTCTCCCCGCTCCGCTCCTCTTCCTCACCTCTTCCTCCTGGCAGACAGATCGTTCCTCGGTGCCTGCGACCTTTTCTCCAGGCCCGTCGCCGAGCCCACCAGCACGGCCAATTATCACAAATCCCCCGCTGCATTTGTCTTGCCATTTCCACACCCTCGGCCAAGGGGAAGGGAGCGTGTGCGCGTGGCAATAGACCCGAGGCAGCCTCTTAACCATCCCCTCGTCCCAGAATAGTCCAGAACGCCCACAACAGGTATACGCGGCACCTAAATAATTCAGTTACCCTGAAAGGTTAAGGCGCTGCCAGATCGGTAAAATTGACATTCATCTTGCTTTCGCGGCTTATGGGCCTTTTGCAGACGAAGCGCTACTCTGAGTGTTTACATTTTCCGTCTGTTGCAGATATCTTTGTGAATCCTTTTTAAGATGAAAGCAGCAACAACCTCCGCTATCCCAAAAAATTGCAATCTTGTTTTGATATTACCATCTTTGAGCAATTCTTTCACCAGGCGTTTGTACTTTTTAGTTTACAATTCCCCGCGCGGTTTGTCAGCATGCGTCCATGGCCCTGTTTACTTCCTGTCTGCGTGGTAGGAGTAGATCAATAGCCAGCACGCTTTCTGTTCTTTTCGCTGTGCCAATCCTCGCGGTCCCCACCCACGTCACGGAGCCACCATTGTCAGTATGTAGACACAGTGATGGCGGTGGCGGTGGCGGTGGCGGGCAGCATACATGCGCATCTTCTCCCCAGCCTCCCAGAGAAACACTGGTCACAGCTAATGACCAGAACTGTCCGATTTGTACCGGCCTGATTACTCCTCTGAGCCCCAATTAGGCGTGGATGAGAGCTGACATCCCGACACGATCGCTTGGACATGTCGCGGCGGCGGAGATGAGACGGGAGAAGGCGAGGAAAAGAGGTAAAAGATGGAGAGACAAGGGCGCGCCGCCGATAAAAGACAGAGGGGGGAATGGTAATGAGCGGAAGTCCAGTTGGCGACGCGTAAACCGGCAGCAACACTGATCCTAATCCTCATCTCCGTCTCGATCAAAGGCTTTGCAAAGTCTGATGACTCCACAATTAAAGAACATTCCAGGTTGTGCTTTATGTTGCAACGTCACAAGTGCGTCTAAACACGGGCAAAAACAAAAATGTAAGCGCTAACAAAACCCGGCACAATGATTTATTTACCTCTTTACTGACACCTTATGGTTGGAGTGTGTATTTTCTGTCAGTCCATTCCTTTTCTTCTTCAAAACAAGACACAGAATATTACAAACTTTATATCAGCCAAGTGTTTGCAGAAAGAGAAAAACAAGTCACGTATATATTTTCACCTAATACATTATAAAAAGACAAAGAATAAATCATAGGACAACAATTTAGTAATGAAGATCTATTCTATTCATGCATTTTTTTTGGGAGGAGATCAGCAGAGCACACGGGAGCGGGGACCTTGTTTATTGAATTTGCTCATTTGGACAAGGTCACCAAACACCATCTTTCTTCTCACACAAATGCTGTTTACACGCTAAACATTTTAATTACGCTTCAAAACACCTGTGTCATATTTTATTATTCGTCTTCCTCCGCATGCGTTGACCTACACTCATTCCAACCACCTCTTTATTCTAGTCTGCCACTGCGTCGCGCGAGGACTGCTGAGCCTTCTGCAAGTTTTTGAGAGAGAATCTGGTGCTTTTTTCTTTTTTGGGGGGGCGTTCGCGGTCTCACAGTAGGGGGCAGCGAGAAAGTAACTACAAGGGCAGATATAGCCTTCAGAGTCGCACAGCGCTTCTTTTAGTCTTTCCTTTTTGAACTGGATACATGTCATATGGAACACACACCATCTATCCATCCATCCATCGGTGGGATGCCACTGTTGCGCTCTCCCAGACTGCTCCTCCATCTCACCCACGCTTTACCCGAAATTACACCGTGTGAGCGGGATGGAGGAGAGGAAAGGAGGCTGTAGGAAGCATAGGGGGAAGAAAAGGAAGCATAGGAATGGGAAGGTGGTGTATGAGGAAGTAAAGGAGGCACAGGGGAGGGAAGAAAGCGCAGGGTGGGAAATCAGGCATGAGGAAGGAAAGGATATTGACACAAATGTTAAGATACAATCTTTGTCAACTGGACCGGTTTTAGATTTGAACATTTCAATAGTCATCCAACTATCATCATCAGCTAGGAGTTGAGACTGGAATAAACCAGATATTCTTGCTGTAGATCAATTTGGCAGACAGCCTAAAATTGGTACGAGACTGGGAAAAGACAGCAAGAATATCTGGCAACACAGACTGACACAGGTGTAGCCTAATGGGTCACCTGTTTAATCCTTACTTATATTGCCCTTAAATATTGTAGACATTTGGAATGTTGTGATGTCACCTGAAACCCAGCAATAGCAGGCAAGGAGGGATTTGGAAGGGAAAGGGAAGGAGAGAGTGGGAAGAGGTGAAAGCCTATAGGGAAAGAAAGAGGGCATTTGGACAGAAACAGAATTGGAAGTGAAGGCATTGAGAACGAAAGGAAGCACAGTGAGGAAGCGGAGGCACAGGGAAAGAAGGGAATGCGGTGAGATAGGAGGCATAGTAAAGTACAGAAACCAAAAAGAAGTATGTAAAGCAGGAATCTGAAAGAGAACAAGGGATAGGGAAGAAAGTATATAGATCCAAAGGAGGCTTTGTGAAGGAAAGGCATGGGGGTTAGGAAAGGAGACACAGAGAACGAAAGGGATAATGTGATGAGATAACACGCATAAGGACAGAAACCAAGGGAAGCATCAAGTCCTTTCCAAGGATCTCCCCAAAGGCTTTCTACATTCTACATACGCTTCATTTGTCACATTTAAGATGCAGTGTATTTTTGTTCTGAACATGAACACAATCTGGAAACATTGAGGGAATCCAAACTTCAGTCGTGTTCTTTTATTTTGTTGAAAGTTTATGCAGGTTTTGGAGGGCTCTTTACAAGGATCTTTGGGATCTGTTCATTTCAAAGAGCCTTTCAAAGGGCTGTCTCATTTTTATGTGGATTTCTTTAAGAGACTAGCCACAACACTCATATTAGCTGACACCTGTTTGCGAACAGGCACCTTTTCATTCAAACTTTCCGAATTGACAATGGGACTTATTTTTATTCTCTAAAACGCATGTACATGAATAAAATATTGTACCACAACTGTCAGCCAACTCATTTTGAGTGCAAACAGCTTCCATTTATGTTGCCTGCCCCGCTGTGCTGATTCTTAAGTTCGTTCAGGGTAAATCTGGGTAAAATTGACTGAAAAAAAAAAAGGAAAAAAAGATCTGGCTCTTCTCACAGTTCAGATTATGAACGTCACTAGAACAACAAAAAGCATTGGGAAGTGCAGGCATAGGGAAGGAAAGGAAAGCAATCGAGAAGACATAACAAAGCATGAAGAAGACAAAGACTTATTTTTAAGAAACAGAGGCATACGGAAGTGAAGGTGGAGGCACAGTGACGGAACAGAGGCATTGGGAAGGAAAGGAAAAAGGTCGAGGCAAGTATATAGGCAGTATAGTGGACAAGGCGTAGGGAAGGAGAAGTAAATAAATAAAAAAAGACATATAGAAGAAAAGGTGGGAAGGGAAGGAGGCATGGGCAACGACAGGCGGGAGTGTCAGGCTGGAGGATTAGGAGATTAGAGAAGGAGATGATATCATTTGCTGGAGATGAGTGGGAGCAAACGAGCAGCGCAAATCACCTGACGTTAACGAGCTGCTCGTAAATTACTGCGGCGACGGCGGCTCCAGCTCGGATCTGAGGCTCACATTATACCTCTCTTTACATTATTTACGGCACAGGTAATACCGCTGGATGGTGCGTTTGCAAATCTGCTCATTGGCACAGAGCATTAGAGAATAGGTTTAAGTTAAGGGCATAATGTTGTTGTAATGGTGGTGATGGGTGACCAGAGCAGCCATGCACAGTCCCCTGCTTTAAAATGGACATATCATGCATGTAAATCTTAAAAACAGACTTTAAAACTTTCATTAGGGTGTCTGCGCATTGATATTTTATGTTTTATAAATTCAAACAATGCCTCTGTGAGGATTAGGCAATGTTCTATAAGGGGGGTATTATGCAACATCGACTCTTTAGAACTTTTAAGCATGTTGCAATGTTCCCTCATCAAAAACATAGCTGGAGTTGTTTTTCGATCCACCATATGGCATGAGCTCCTCCTTTTCCACAAAGCTCCTCCTACTGCACTTACCTCTCCATCTCTGGTGAAGCTTTGTCTTTTCAAAAACATCACAGATGACATTATACAGAAGCGTATAGGAGCAGGAGAAGGGGGGAGGGAGTGGCTTAATGAGAGTTCACCCTTAAACTCAGGAAGTGAAACTACTGCAGTTTGTTTTTGTTGTTTTATATCAGTATAGCATTTTCTGACCTACAAAGTGTAAAATAATGTTCAAGATGTGTTTGAGAGTATTACCAAATGCATGGAAAAAACATAATACCTCCTCTTTAAATACTACCCCCTGGGCTGATGAATATTTGGCCTGGATCGCCCCCTACAGCCAAGAGTGCGAATCACATGGTACATTTACATTTAAACCTACCATATGGCTAATAGCGCGACAGAAAGGAAGTAGAAAACAAGGCGCTGCAGAACCATAGAAGAAGTCAACATGAAAGGACCAAGGAAACAGAATGAATCAAAAACTGTGTGAATGAAGTGAAATACTAGGAATGTTTTTGACGAGGGAACAATGTTAGAACATGATTAGAAATTGCATATGTCTCCTTGAAATGACATAATTAAGTGGCTCAGATCTCACTTTATGTCATGGATAATCTTTAAAGACAAGGCCCAAATGTTAATAACAGAGAATAGTTTCAGTTTTGAAATAAACAAGTGATAGATGAGACAAAAAAGTAACTAAGAATTGCTTGGTCCAATGAGACGAGTGTACGAGTGCACTGCAACCGAGGAGGGTCCAATCAGAAGGGGAGGGGAGTTTACCTTTAAAATTTATCTCTCCTCATTTTACAAACATACAGAATATCAAAATCAGAAAACAGATTTTTAAAAGTGATCTAAAGTAAAAGTGTTTGTGTAGGTTCTCAGTCGTACAGGAGTTGTCCATCGTAGGCAAAAATTCTTCAGTAGGACGTTTCGATCTTACTCCAAAGATCATCATCAGCTACTGACCTACTCTCTAAGTCAGGGAGACAATGGACCCTTGTTAAGAACTTTACCTTTAGCACTAAGAGAGGAGGGGCCTAGAGGCGGACTCCTCCTGCTGGTTCACGGCCTTTATAAACCCACAGCGTGCTCCAGGCCTTCAGTAGCTGATGACGATCTTTGGAGTAAGATCGAAACGTCCTACACTTCAACTACAGAGTACAGATGAAGACTGAAGAATTTTTGACTACGATAAAGTAAAAGTGGTTTGTGATATGGTTAAAAATAAAATTCGATCCCACATTCTTCCCCCGTCACTTTTTATTATCATGTTTTTCTATGTGTTAATGACTTACAATGAATGTAATATTATACAGGATGAGTCCCATGACGAGGAGTTGTGTTGATCC
>OMNZ01089556.1:34408-46884 GCA_900303255.1 Lesueurigobius sanzi
ATGTGTTCACTTTCAATAAAGATAAGGTAAGATGAGATAATACATTTTGCTGAAGCCTTGAGATGGGCCGGTCCTGGTGCCATCCTCAAAAAGCTGTGCCCTCTTGGATTTGAAAAACGTCCTAATTCTTGATGTAAAATGATTCTTTTAATCCTTTGAATAATTGAAGAGTTTATTTGCAAAAACAGATAAGTGCCATTGACAAAAATCAACATATGCTTGTAGTTTTCTCTTTTTGTAGATGAGATTTTAATGACCAGATCTATTTTAGTGCATCAGAAATATGTAGTCACTTGTTATTGATCAAATTAATTCACCTTTTCACTTTACTGGTGCTACCTGTAGAGTACGGTAATACAAATTTAAAACAACTTAGCAAAAAATTCAAAATGGAGATATCTGCTTTTGCAAACAAACTCTTCAATTATTCTTAAAACCTGTATGGGACAGACAATGTTAAAGGAGACATATCATTTTTTTGAGCTTTTAACCATGCTATAATGTTGTTCCCTCGTCAAAAACAAACCTGATTTCACTTCATTCACACAGTTTTGAATTAATCCTGTTTGTGTTGGTCCGTACATGTTGACATCTGCAGTGCTTCGTTTTCTACTTCCTGGAACAATGTTCAAACCCCCAAACTGTCCTCCACATTTTAAAAGCCAATAATCCAACATTGGATCAGTGCTGAGCCGTTCTGTCTCATAGTGTGGAAACTCCATGTTTAAACCAAAGCTAATTATTTATTTTTACCATGTGATTCCCATTCTTTATATTCTTTATATATTTTTTGTGAATGATTGTTCTGTTATGTGCTGCACTTTGGAAACTTTTGTGTATAAAATGTGCTATAAAAATAAAGTTGGATTGGATTGTCAAATCCTCATCAGTCCTGGCACTACTATTTATGAACATGGTGTAATCCTGACAGAGGCACAGACATCCTAATGAAAGATTTTAAGCCTGTTTTTAAGACTTGCGTGATATGTCCACTTTAAACAAAGGTAACATAAAACTGTTATTGAACTAGAGGTATAGTAAAGCAGGTAATCACCCCGTCCTAGCGTCACAGGGCTTGCCTGTGTATCTGTACAGGGGAGTCCTGTTTCTCCTCTCTGGGCTGTGTTCCTCTCTGGGCTGTGTTTGACTAAGTGCCGGTGTGATGTTGGTGATAGGACCAGTGTGGCACCAGCAGCAGCGGTGCAGCCTGTGCGTGGGCTGTGGAGCCACTGGGGCTTGGCTCACAGAAGCAGCATATGTTCATGGCCAGCTTCCTTCCTCCTCCTCCTCCCCCTCGCTCTCGGAGAACTCCCCCCCTCGCTCCTTCTTCTTATGGCCTGAGTGGCTTCATCTCACCTGTGGGAGGTAGAGCCGTGATCAAAGAACGCTCCTGCGTCGCCTGCAGGACTGCCCACCATGTTCCACTAACACTGTGCCCTCAGCCCCTCACGCGCCTCTCTTTTGTCATTTTGTCATCTGGCATATGATCAGAGACTGTCTAATGCAGCAGGTAATATAGAGTGGCTCTGCACTTCACTTTTGATGCCTTTCCAAGTCGTGGTCACCAGCTCCTTGGCCTGTCTCTATAGCCTACAGTGGCTTCAGGAAGTTTACACTTTCGACTCTTTCAATTAGTTGGATTATTATGTAATAATTGGATATAGTCAAATAATTTATGTTTATGTTGGTATAAATTAGCTGCCAATGGAGCGTATTTCACCGTATTCCATTGGCAGGAAACAGGAAAAAAACATTAAAATAACTCACTGCACTTAAAAATAGATGATGAATTGAATTTTATTGAAATAAGGGTGACTTGACAAGACAGAATTATTCAAATTACAGTAAAATATTCCTTATTCCAGTCATTTTAACTCCTCAAGAATGTACAGTATATATTCTTTCCAGTGTTGAAATTTAAAAGGTTTAAAATATGTCTAATAAAAATTACATTTCAGACCCTCTGGTTTGAGAAATATGACTCCATTAATATGCTCCAAAAATACAATTGGGCCAATTCCTTTGAAACTTTCCAAGGGGAGGATTCTCAGAACCCCCCTGTGTAGTAAATGTGTCAACCAATATTACCATTAGTACAAAACAATGATTAAAATGAGGAAGCTCTGCCTCCCCCTGTCCTGTGGCTAGAAAGAATATAGGCCCAGTCAGTGAACTTGCCTACACCTGCTACGACTGCACCCCCATTAATCAGAGGAAGAATTAAAACGATGATAATTTGAACGTTTTCCATACCAGGCAACAGGATTTGTTTTTATCTATTTGTCCAGGAAAGCCCCCCTGAGATTTCAGAATCAAATTTTCAGGAGATTCCTGGTCCTTGAGGGTACTCTATTGTACATGTTTTAGTGGTAGGAGAAACCGTAGCACGTGGAGAAAGCTTATACAGACAAACCACACACAATTTGGCCCCATCCATCCCAGAATCAAACATGAGACCTTGCTGTGATTTGAGAGCACTAATAACCACTGTGCCATTGTAATGACATAGGAATATAAAGAGGGATCTAAATATATCCTGGTCCCACTGTACATTCACTCTCAGCCTTAAAGGAACTGCCATTTTCAAATAAGTCAAGTCAAGGCAAGAACCAATAAAAAAGTAGATATTTCCATCGGAGGGGTTAGTCTTTGAAATGGCCTGACAGATCGATTAAAGCAGCAACATTTAAAGGGTTTAAAAAGATGTACAAATTTTAAAAGTTATTCAAAACTATAGAGCTCAGGAATGACTAAAGTAAGAAATAGTGAATGTCACTGGTGAACTTTTACCTGCAAAGGGTTAAGGGTGTCCCAGATTAGCCCATCCAGCCGCCTCAGCCTCTCACACCTTCCCCGTGCTGCTTGCTCCCCTCTCTGCCTCTTGGACCAGTAAATGAACACTCATTTGCAAGTTAGATAAATCCTTTGAATGTATTATTGATGCAAACAAATTAGCCTGCAGGCCCTAGACAATACCTAATGGAGCCTTAGCTTATGGGTGAGGTAGTTTCCAGCTAGGGCACTGTCGACGCTCCACGATTGATGCCTGCTTCTCTGCCCCGTAATTATTTCTCTTACAAATTATTCAGCTGTTCTGATGCACTTTGGGGTTTAAGGCAGCGCTACTTATTGCTGTGTGCATGAAATCCACGCCCGGGCCAAGCCACATTCATTAGTTTATTAAGGAAAGAGAAAAGACGGGGCAATTAGATAACTAGGATAAAGCCTGTGCAATGAGGGGGGTGCGTTATTATTCAAGTTTATGCACGCCGCTCATAATTCAGCAGGGTTTATGTCGGTGTTGCCTTTTCAAGGATGTTCTCTTATCTTGTAGTTTGCAGACACATTCATATTTTTAACAACCTCGTATAAGCCTATTCACGTATTTACACTGAATCAAGACCGTCTTTTGCAAAAATAGAAACGGCGCGTACACAGGAGGCTCGCACGAACACAAGCGAATGGTGGGAGCCAGTGATGTGACGTTCAAGACCGATTCCCAGTTCAAACAGAGCTCATTTGTGAAAAGAGAGATATATTTTTTATGCAATTTTACACTGACGGACACCGAATGAAAACAAGAAGCGGCAGTAAACCAGAACGGCAGCACAATGAAAGCTTTTACAATCAGAGTCATTATTGCATAGCAGTTTTAAGCCTGTTTTCTTTCATTGTGGCGAGTTTTATTTACTGGGGCTCCACGATACGCTTTTGTCATATGTATCACAATAGGGGTCACGATTTGCATAGTATAAGATAAGACCTTATTCGTCTTAATGTAGTACACCTTAACCATCTCCCCCTGGAGACTAGGGGTGTGCTCAAAACCTATCTAGGTATCGATATAATTTAAAAAACATACAGTATCGATATCGTGGCTCTTAGTATCGTTCTTCCCCCAGGTGTTAGATGGCAGCAAGACTGGGGAAAAATCATGGAAAAATGTTAGGTTAGCTTAGGTAAACTTTATTGTCCCCAGTGGGGAAATTTGTCTTGGGCTCATTGCCCGCAGCTGCCACACACACATCATACGAATACATCACAGGCTCAGAACAGACACGTCAGTAAGTTGCTCAGTACATCACAGATAGGCAACACAAATCAGCTGTTAGGGCCACATCTCTACTTGTTCCTTTTGTTTAGGAGACACAGAACAGGGGAGGAAAGAGAGCTTGTATCTGTTGCTCTTGAAGCTGTGCGCTCTGTAGCGTCTTCCCGATGGGAGCAGTTCATATTCACAGTTCAGAAAATGAGATGCATTCCCAATAATTTTCTGAGCTTGTATCAGGACAGAGTTTTCAAAAATGTCTCTTGTGGAAGGGAACTCTTCCCTCCCAGTCAGCTTCCTTGCCCTCAGCACAAGTCTCTCCATTTGAGTTTTGCTCTTCACTGTTCGAGGGCCGTACCAAGCAACAATCCCATAGCGAACTCTCTAGAATGGCGTTGTAGAAGTGAGTCATCATTACTGTGCCCACACCAAAAAGATTTTCTTTTGTGAACCTTGAGATCGGTTACACTGTGTCCGGCCAATTATTCTGAACACTTTATGTTGCATTTAACCAAAATTTACTTTATGTTCTTTATGGATAGTACACTGAGTTCAGTTTTTTGAGTAAGTGGATATGTTCACGATTAGCTAATGAGCATTAAGTCCATGTTTTGTTATTGAATCGTATCAAACCGTATCAAATTGTATTGAGAAGGCTCGAGGTACGTATCGTATCGTGACCTGTGTATCGAGGTACGTATCGTGACCTGTGTATCGAGGTACATATTGTATTGTGACCTGTGTATCAAGGTACGTATCGTATCGCCAGGTTCTCAAAGGTATAGAGCCCTACTGGAGACATTCACTTGGTAGAACAGCTCTTTTGTAAGATGCAATCACAAAATAAAAGCAATGTCCAAGCAACAGTAAACTAAATTGAAATGAAATTCTACTAAAATATTTCATTTATTTTGTGTCTAACTGATTTTAGGTCAGTCACAAACAACAATATGCACATAATAACCTTTGAATATGAATGTATTGAAATATGGGTATATCACATTATGTCACAAAACTATAAAATTGTACCTGACCTCTTCAGTACATACAAATATTTGTGTGGTATAACAATCTATTCCAAACCAGTTCCTTTCAGTGACAGAGTTACTTATAAAAGGACTTATCAGACAGATTATTGAATATCATATACTGTACATCATAATATAAAATGAAGTAGTCTTGTGAGCGTCCCTCTGAACTGATCGGATTCAGAAAGCCTCAGCTCCTGCTAAAGAGCCATGAATCCCACAGTAAGAGATGGGGCGGAGGCTGAAGTTATAATGGCGTGACATGCAGAGTGGAGATGAGAGAACACGGGGCTGAGCTGCACTGTCCTGGGTCATTAGGAGCCCGTATTGATCATTGTGGCACCGGAGGAGGAGGGGGTTCGCTCTGACAGGGGGAGGGCGGGGCGGAGCGGGCCCGGAGGGTTCGGGCCCCGCGTCCCCAGTGGCCCCCGCACTTTGCTCCTCTCCCGCGAACCACGCCAGGGCCGCGGGGACAGGCATCAAAGCCCTTCATCCTCCTATCCCATTCCCAATGCACATACTGTACATTCCTCTGGCCTTTGAAAAAACGCTCCATTTGATGACATCATGCCCCATTTTGTTCCACTCCTACATGCAATAAATTGGAGCTGATCTGCCAGTGCCAAGGCCTCGCAGCTCCAATGTTTGCACAGCGTTAAGAGGCTAATCTCCATACATCCTTATAGCCTCTGTATAAAAACACGCTTTATCAAATTTTCATGCGCCTGATCTCCCCCTCTCCGTGTTGAACGCTAAGGCCGGGTGATCACTTTTGAAAGCCGGCCCATCAAATATCCTTAAACGGACCGGGCTGTTTTCTATTAGCATCATTGGGGTGTGCCGAGGTTCCCGTGACGCGTATCCCAGAACAATGGCGGTGTCAGTGTTGCGAGGAGCTTCTTCGAGAGTGAAGCGCGGCGGCAGATGAATCAAAGGGAAGACGCGGCGGCTCGCAGTCCGAATCAATCACTCCTGACGCTACGTCCATATTCCCTCCCAGTATTCAGCCTGCGTATAAGAGGAAAGCACTCATTACTCCGCGCTCTCTCAAGGCCACAGCCGTTAATGCGTTTTTTTTTCCCTTTGCACCCTTTCTTTTTTCTGTTTTTTTTTACGCAAGTTTCCTTCCTCGGTTTTGCGGCTGACACTGGTCTATGCCAATTTTATTTGCCGTTCAGTCCAGATCAATCTCCATCTTATCGCACGGCGGAGGATTTGTAAACATTTCATAGGATCAACTTTGACTGTGATGGACAGCGCTGGGCCGAGGCGGAGATAAATGGGAAGGGCCGCAAGCCTAGACCAGTGGGGTAGAAGAGTGTTTGTTTCTTTACCATAATAATAATAATAATAATAATAAGCAGAAGTCAGTAGTTCAAAAACTGTGCCACACTGGAAAAAAATATATCTTTATGAGTTAAAATTACTGGAATTCATTTGACTAATTCTGACTTGCCAAGTTTAAAAATCTGTCAAGTCAATTTGATTTATTGTCTAACAAGTGCAACAAGAAGTGCAATAAGAAATTGTATCTTATTTTAGGTGAATTAGGATGTTTTTATTTGTTTTAGGTGCAAAAATACTTAGATCATTTTACTTACCTGCTCAAAACCAGGTCAAATATTCTTATTGAAGGAAAATGTAACTTGAAAAGTAGTGGTTAGTGGTTGTGTGAAGTTTGTTTTCGCTTTTCAACTACAAACTAGCCAAATGTCCCTGATCAAAAGTTTCCATATTGTGCATCTTGAAACAAACATCCATTTTGTCAGAGAGTCCTGTATTTCAGCTGAAGTGAGTTTTTCTTCGCTCCTGAACAATTTTCCTGGTAGTTGTTGAAGGCCATGCAAATGTTAGATCAGGGACATTTGAGTATTTTCTGTTTCATTATGATTTCAAAAGAGTCTTTGACAATAAATGGCTTCACACAACCACTAACCATGAGTGGAAAAAAGTTTTTTGTGTTATCATTCATATTCTATGAAAAATGGCCAAAAGATTAAAAGGGTATGTCATTTTTTGGCCACAACTATACGTGAATTTTACGACACATACATTTTCCTAGAAATAGGCTGAAGACACGGTTTGAAGGATCTAATTAAACATCCTATTTCATCGATCATGGATTAGCAGCTGTTGTTATTGTTTATGTCAAGTTGTGAAATGTGCTTATTAACTCATCCCTATGAAGAACTGTGATGGTAGAAATGTATTAGAGAGGTTAGGAATGAGTTTGGACCATAACTCAGGTTTAGGGCCTTTCGCCAACACTTTATTCTATCAGAAAGTATTTTTCGTGTGGTTTTGTTGATTAGTTAGAAAGTGATCTGACAAAAACTTCAATTTATCAGGTAAAAGACAGCTAAATACTCTCAAAATCTTACTCTTTACAGTTAAATGTTTTAAAATGTCTTTTCTTTGACCATCATAATCAAAAATACAAATTGTTTCATCAAATTTTGTATCTGAAATGATTCCAAATACCCCCTGCTAACCTCTCGCGTACCCCCAAGGGTCCCCGTACCGCTGTTTGGGAAACACTGCAAGAGTACAGAGGTGTGGTGATGGTTAGCAGATAGTTGTGCTGGTTCCCGATGCCGTGCCTGTGTTTTGGGGCTTCTCACTCGGTTGAACTCGGAGTCATTCTGCACAGCTGTCGCCATGTCTGGGCGAGTGTCGCGCACAGAGGGGCGTGTGTTTGGAGTCTGCCTGCGTGCTCACTCCAATCTGAAGTGTGTTTTGTGATGTATTATTCATAAGAGCGAGCATTCATCGCAGTGAGACACCTTCAACAGTTTGGAGACGTGGTGTGCTTAACAGCTTAATGTAGTTGCTGCAATTTGGCTCTCCTGTGGCTGATTAACACCGGCGCTCCAGCCCTCAATATGCTCTGCCTCGCCAAGGATTAGCCGGCAGAAGGAACATGGCTTCCAGGAGAGTTGATGTGTATTAGCGCAAGTTTACCTGACATTTTGTGATTTAAGGTCCTTCACAACACAAACTCTGATTCAATTAAGAGGCAGCTTATTTTGTTACAATTAGTCCCAAAACATATGCAGTGACCTTAATTAAAAAGTGTTGAAACAGCACACAGACAGACATTAGCCCAAACTGACATTTCAAAATATCTAAAGAGTGTTTTTTTATAAGACTTAATGAGTTTATATTAATTTAGCGTGTAAAAATCATGAATGACAATGTCAGAGTAAATGCCAAACTCAACAACTAAAACAAAACATTTTGTCTGATTTGAACCACCTTAAATGCAGTTTAAGCTTAAGCTCTCTTTAAGAGCAGGTCAAACTTTAGTGTGCAACCACTGCCAACAGTGGAGCAGTCAGTGAAGTGCCACCTCAGCACCTG
Source organism: Lesueurigobius sanzi (assembly GCA_900303255.1). Classification (NCBI taxonomy): domain Eukaryota; kingdom Metazoa; phylum Chordata; class Actinopteri; order Gobiiformes; family Gobiidae; genus Lesueurigobius; species Lesueurigobius sanzi. The sequence goes on from OMNZ01089556.1 coordinate 42,845, forward strand.
TGCTTTAATGATTAATACCATATTGATGGTCTCAATTAATTTGCTATTACCCCAGCAGAAGGCTGCGCTCCTCTGTCTCTGTCATGGCCCTGCACTTGTTTTGGGAAGGCTCTTTGTGGCAGCTGCAGGATGAAGATAGTCTGCTTTCCGCCCAGTTTTACAGACAGATGTAGCGAACATGCACACACACAATTGCACACAGTAATATCTTAAGGAAACACTCGCAACACTATTACACGCAGCTTTGCTCTTCCCATTTCACCCACTTGACCACAGATAAACAAACTGCTCCTGCCTCTATGTAAATCACTGTTAAAAGGATGACTGCCATTTTACTTTGAAAATCATCACATCTCTCAGTCATTTAACAAGCTGAGCTGCTATTTGACAAAAGCCGGTTCTCACCTCACTGTGTGTCAGTGCACCCAGCCTGTTTTGCATTTAAGCTCCTTCTAATATTGACTCTTTCCTGAAGCCTGGGTTTCCTCAATGTACTGATGTAACAAAAGCCCACGTTTATTTCTGGGGATGCCTCTGAAGGTTGTGACTGTCAGCTCTGACCCTAATTGTGTGTGAATGGAGCGGGCTCATGCTGCAGACAACACTGCCCCTACTGGGAGGCTGTGGAAGCGCCTCTGCTCTCATCAGATTGGCAGAGTTGTGATGGTGCCTTTTCTCTTCATTACCTTTTCATATCCCATTCAGCAGTTCTTATCTGGGACCACTCCACACTTCACCCTATAAACCGCTCTGTTTATCTTCAGCTCATCCTTTCATTCTGTCGCGCTTATACCAGCCACACATGCACACGCACTGTCTTTATTTTCCATTTTTCATGCGGACCCGATGCACACCATTGGTTGCTAGGAAACCGTTTGAGCGTTTTTTGTTTTTTGTTTTTTTCTCTCCCAGGGGCAGTCGTTTGATTATCCATTTGTATGGTGTGTGTTTGTGTGTCTCAGAGGAAGGTCTGTGCTGTGGGGCTGCTCCAGTGTACGACCAGTATAATAATAATGAGGACCTTACACATGGTGCCTGCTCTCTGTGTGCTCTGTACCTACATTTAAGAGCTCCTCATTTGTGCGTTAGTGAGACCTCTCCCACATCCTCTAAGGCTGCTGTTGTTGCTGCAGACAATTGGTGTTATCTATTGTTGTTCAGTGAGCCGTTGCCCGGGCTGATAGTGGCCAGGTTGGACACACATCAGTCCTCCCAGTGACTCCTGTTTAGAAATGCACCAGCACATCCCTCTCCCCTGGCTGCCCCTCTGAAGTCCTGATTTGCTCACAGACACGGGCAGTGGCACATAAATAGTGCGCCCTGTCGGCTGGCACCGGGAGAAAGCCCATGCACATAAACAGAGCCCAGTGAGCGCTGGTATGAAACGGACTGAGAGCAGAGAAAAGGAAGCAGAGAGATGCCATTAGCTGTGTTGAGGTCCTCCAAATGAATTGCACTGTGCCCTGGGTGGAACTCATGGAAATGAGAGAGAAAGTGAGTGGAAAATACTTAGAGACAGTCAGAGCTTTAGAGAAGATTGAGAGGCAGAAACAGAATAAGATCCATGATATGAGTGTGTTCAGTCTTCAGTCTGTCTGAGAGGAGAGGCCTCACTAACTGCCTCTCTTTTGTTTCACTGCACCTCTCTGTCACCTGCACGGCCACACAATATGAAGATGTGCCATGGGCTGAGCCAAGGCCATTATGGCGACCGGATGAACCGGTGTTAGCCCTTTGTCAGCTGCCCCTGGGCGCTGAGGCCTCTCACTTGGGATCTGCAGCTAATGGAGAGTGTGGTGTGTTGGAAGGGCCTCAGGACGAATGAGCAGGCTGTAAACTGTGAGTTGAGTTGTGGCAGCTGAAGGGGCTTGAGGGCCAGCTCAGTGCTGACTTACTGCCCACTGCCCGCCTGGCATCCACAATACTCCTACATATTCTGCCTCAGTGCTGCCCTTTTGCACTTTCATTGTAATGCATGCAGACACTTGGCACGGCTCAGCCTCTCCACCTTTTACTGTGCTGCAGCGCACAAATAAAATATTTCAGAGCAGGGAGGAGCTACACACAAAAATAGAGAGCACTCTCTTGCGCAACCGTTCCTAGACATGTGGAAATACAAAATGCAGACGTATCTGCCCAACGCAAGTGCACAAACAAATCCAGTTGTACACACTCACACACATTCCCCTAACCCAGTGCTGAGCAGTTCTGCCCCTCTAAGCTGAGTTATTTAAAGCCTTGCTCTCAACTCCATCGGAGTGATTATGTGCTACTGAATTAAACATCACAGGCTTCAGCCCCTGGCTTCCTCTGAAACACACTCAAACATCCTGGCCTCTTCCTGTTCCTCAAAAGTTCCAAGTGGTGTCTTTCATATCATCCCGGCCGTACACAAGGTGGTGGAGTAAGAGGTGGAGAGTCGGTCCTCCCAAACCAGGATCGCCTACTGTGCCTGCTGCTTAGCAATCTCTCTGAGTTCCTGGACAGAGGGAAACTAGCGCTGCACTTTAAGAATCCTTAATAAATCCCCATAAAGTGGCTCACACTCAGGGCAACAGGGCAGTGCTGGAGCAGTCTGAGCACAGCTGAGGGTGAGCTAGAGCAGGTGACTCTGAACAGCCCAATTAGAGCGTCTTTGCTCCAAAGCAGAAGTGCTAAACACAGGCTTTGACACCACAGACCTGAGGGGGGGTTCTCATCAGGGAAGTCTCTCCTCAGACAGCGGCTCTGGGCTGTTTGCTGCCTTTTTGGCGGAGGATGACGTGGAGTTGTGTTTACTTCAGTATCTGTGTCTTCATGCTCTGCACGTGGTATCTGTGAGTGTGCACGAGGCAGCAGCTATTCTCCCCCTCACTCCAAAAACAGCCATAGGCTCTGAGCGATAAAGCTCCAGAACAAAAAGAAGTCTTGTGGCTCATGGAGGTGAACTTAGGAGGCAGTTGACCTTGAAATGAGCAGTGGCGTTTGGGGACAGGCAGGGGAGGGCCGCCTCAGAGCCAGAGGCCAGGAGGCTGCTTAATGACTGGCACTTAATGCCATCCATCACTGTGCCAGTGCCAGGGCAAGAGCTCCTCCAGCCCAGAGAGCAGGGCCTTGTACCTGTGCACTCAACACGAAGCAAATACAGACTGTACCCGGACCCATGCCATCAACTCCTCTGCCTCTCACAGTGTGAATCTGCAGTCAAAATAGCAGATGTGCTCCAGCTCACGCTTACAGCTCATTGCGTTCCTTCTGCGAGCATACTGATGTGCACACGCCAGCCAACATACAGATATCTGCCTCTAGACACTCATTCACATGCTATTTATAATTTAATGTAGGCAGATGCACAGCAGAGAGGCGCACACAGACCAAAATACTCATCAGATACACCTACACTCTCTATTTATGCCTTGATGTAGAATATTTGTGACAAAACAATTGACTGCGTAGTTTTTCTTGATATTATGCATTGAAGTGGATATCTCTGTAGCCTGTTCTCTCCTCCCTAAAGAACATTCTCATCTTCTTCCATATTTGCTCTCTCTACACTTGCACAGATGTGGGAAAAGAGACAGTGGGCTTCCTTCCACACCAGAGCCCCAGTCTTTTTGCAGCTCTCTCTCTCTGCCTCTCTCAGTAAAACCAGCTTTGAAGCCCCTCTGCTCTGTTTGGGTAATTTTATCAGGAAAGAACAAGGTTTGCTCCTGCTCTCTCCGGCTCATCCACATTCCATGAAGCATCCCCTCTCAATTAAGATCCTTTCATGTTAATGGTGTTCTTATCAGCCTGGTGCACGGCGTGTGAAAGCGAGGCCTTCTAAAGTACAGTGCAGGCACAGAGCTGAACCACATGCCTCACAAACCAGGACGTGTCTTCCTCATTGCTCTTCCCTGTCTGCCCGTGTCGCTCTTGTTCCCCTTCTCTCTCTCTGTCTCTTAATGAGCTGCACTGTGCTGCCGGACCAGTGGCCACATGGAGTTGTTCCAAAAGAGTGGCACGTTCGAGGCCGGAAGGTCACGGAGGCTTAACGAGAGAGTGGACATGTTACTTGTCCA
>OMNZ01089556.1:46904-67151 GCA_900303255.1 Lesueurigobius sanzi
CCCCCCTCGCCTCCCCCCTCTCTCTCTCTCCTCCCACTCCCCCTCTCTCTCTCCCCCTCTCTCTCCCTCTCCTCCCCCTCTCTCTCTCTCTCTCTCTGTCTCCTTCCCCCCCTCTCTCTCTCTCTCTCTCTCTGTCTGTCTCCTTCCCCTCTCTCTGTCTCTTTCCTTCCCCTCTCTCTCTGTCTCTCTCTCTCCTTCCCCTCTCTCTCTCTGTTCCCCTTCTCTCTCTCTGTCTCTTAATGAGCTGCACTGTGCTGCCGGACCAGTGGCCACATGGAGTTGTTCCAAAAGAGTGGCACGTTCGAGGCCGGAAGGTCACGGAGGCTTAACGAGAGAGTGGACATGTTACTTGTCCACTCACACCGGCTCTCACCACAAGACTGGGCTGTGTGAGTTTGGTTAGCGCTAACTATAGCCACATTCACTCTCCGGCATTACGGCGAGGAGGAGAAGGTCATGGTGTCTCTGTGTGCTTCAGCTCTGTATGTGTTCTCATCTCCATTAGCGAATCTTCCTCCTGCTTCTCTGCTCTCCGTGTCTCTGCGAGTGAAACAGGGTGTTTGACTCCAGGACGAGGTAGGCAGCCGTGGATAGACCGCGAAAGCACCGACTCTGTGCGTGGGAGCCACAGAAACCTGTTGCCTGGCTACGACAGCACCTTTATCCTCTCAGTTGCGATGGCGATGACTTGCCCATCACTTTGGTTGTTTGGTGAAGGCGTGACTGTTTTTGTTTATATGCTCAGAAATTGCTTTTGTGCGCTGTTGATGCATTTGCGCGTCTGAAAAACTCTTCGGAAGGAGCCCCACCACCTAATCAGCAGGCCTTCCGCCCCCGTGGCTGACTCCTCAAGACTCGGCGAGTAATTAGCTCCATGTCTATCCATCTGTTCCAGGGAGGCGCAGTAAACATTAACATAGCACAGCGATGAGGAAACACTGGCTGGGGAGACGCTATATTTTACACATTCGCACTACCATTATGCTTTAAGAGGCGCTAGCTTGTAAATCATTAGCATACCTGCCTACAAATCTGGTCATTATGCTAATATGCCCGAAGTTAATGTACATTCTCTCTCAGATACAAAAGCTCATCTATCGGCTCATGGCGCTGTGTCTTCTTCCTAACACAGGCTTTGGAGCGCTGCCCTGAGACCCACGAGGGAAACAAGTGAAAACACAACCAAAAGACTCCATTACACAATTAATCAATAAGTTAATGAGATCTCATTTTCTCCACAAAATAGTATCCAGGCAAAAAGTCCCTCCTCAGCCTTTTCCCCCTCTCAATGAGAAGCAACTCGTGATATTACTCCATGAAAAAAGCAGCCAGCAGGAAATTAAATTAAATTACCTTCCCGACAGATTTATGTGACGCTTTACATTTTCATTGTGTTGTTTTCCTCTCAGAGCTAAGGTGGGCCCGAGTTGGGAGAAGGCTGTTAACTGTGTAGTAAAGTTGGAGGAGGAAGGAGGCAGTTGTGTGAGAAAGTTGCACTGTATTCTTTAGGAGGCTTTGCTCATATTTCCTGCTAAATGGTGTGTTCACATAAGGAGAGCGGTGAAGGAAAAAACCCAGCAATTACTCCCTGTACATCCATGTGGGACGTGAATGCTTAAAGCGCTACTTCTCCCTAAACATTTCTGTCTGGCTTCTGTTCGATAGTTCCTAATAGAAGGTATATACTCATCAGCCACTTTAATTAGAACAGAGAAAATGTTTTCGTTAGCAGGAGCAGTTGTGTGGACCTGCACTTCAGAGTTGTGGGTACAAGAGTCCGGATTCCAATTATTTGCAAATTCTCTCTCCTCTCTCCCATGGTTTCCTGTCATTGCCGGTGTTAAAGCGATAGTTTTAATTTAGTTTGATGCAGTAGACATCTTTTTGTTTGTTTGTTTTCTTGGTTTGGTCAAACAATTCAATTTCAGAGTAATGTTTGTGGTGCAGTTTTGGTCAACAACATTTGGAAATTTGCTTAAAGCAAAATGGATAATCCACTTCACCTAATTCAGGACCTGGCAATGGGGGGCGCCATCTTGTGTTTATGGTCAAACTGCAGGTCTGACTTGAGCTGACATGATACTTGTGCAACATGGGTCCCGTTCAATTTTTTCCGATACAAGTACTTTAATGATACTTGGTTTACGATACCTATAATATAATATTTGTCGTCTAGAACAGTGTTTCCCTACCAGGGGTACGGGAACCCCTGGGAGTACACGAGAGCTTTGCAGGGGGTACTTGGAATAATCAGATAAAAAATAATTGTATTTTTGATTATTATGTTCAAAGAAAAGCTATTTTTAAAAAGAATAACTGTATAGAGGGAGAATTTGGGAGTATTTTGCGTCTTTTAAATGACAAATTTGAGTTGTAGTCATTCACTTTCTCACTAATCAGTTAAACCATCAAAGCAGGGGGTACTTGGAGTATAAATGAAAGGCCCAAGGGCTACGCAAGACAATAAAGGTTGGGAACCACTGATCTAGAACCATGAAACATAACAATAATGGTAATTTATTCCATAATAAACTATTTATTTTATTTTTGTATGATTTATTTGAGCTGAAATAAACCAAGTAACTTCCATTCGTGCTGTCTCAGGACCCACCAGCCATTAAAACTTGTTATCTAAAGGAAAATAATACGTTGATACCATACTGGTATTGTTTAACAGCCCTACATGTAAGATTTCCAATAAAAACGCTGTGTAAATATATTGATCGGTTTTGGTCCTTTAAAGTTCCAGCTCACAGGAAGTGCCAACACAACAAATGTTTACACAACAACAGTGGGCGGGCCTGAGTAACGTGAATCATTGTACTGATGGTCTTCTCCCATATGTAATTGGAAGCTTAAATTGTCTCTATCAATATGTCAATATTTATTTATGAAGCCCTTTAGAAGTCTCAAGGTGACTAAAGTGCTTTCCAGTAACATTATAACATTAACTCGGATGAAAACCATGATATAAAAGCCACAGTCTGAGTAAATAGGTTTTGATCTGAAAAAGTCAGTGATGTCGTGCACGTCAGAGGATTCAGTCACAGTTGTAGTCATCATTAACTAGTTTGTATTTGTTCAGTTTACTCAGCAAAAATATCAGTTTGACAAAAAACTATGATGAAGCAATGAGTCAACCATTAAGTTGTTGCACCCTGTCGCTATAGTTGGAACTCTTACAAATAAAACAGTATATGCTCAAGACCTATCCTGATTACTTATAATAATGATCATTTCTTCTTCTACAGACGGCATTACGATCTGTAACTCCTGACGCCTGTTTTATACATACAGTATTTGAGTTATAAGCAGCATCTATGCGTGATATGTCAACTTTCAAGCCTTTTCAAGCTTCGATCGTGGAATGAGAACGTACATGTATTGTGCTAAGTCATTTGTGTTGTCACTAGTATGTCCTTGGCCTGCCTTTTCTCTCTCTCTCGCTCTCTTTACATAAACTTGTGAGTGAGCTGCATACGCCTCTGCACACACGCAGATGTACCTTAATAATGAAATGAACTTGTCCACATTTGGCACGCTCTCTCCAAGTAAAGAGTTGGGGCCTGTCTTGGTTGTTGACACAGCTGCCGGTGCCATCTGGGGGGCATCATAAACCTCTCCGTGCCTTCCTCATCCTCGCAGTCCACACAGCAGTGGCAACAAGCGGCGGAATCTGAGGTTCTGTGGCTGAGATGCATCAGACGCAATTCATGTGACTCACAGCGGGGAGGTCACAGGTTCGATTCTCCCCGCGTGGTGATGGATTCCCTCCAAGTGCTCCGGTTTACCAAAAGCAGGCACCTGAGAGTAGGTAGAGCCAAGGCTGTACTATCCAGATCAGGAGAGCGAGTCCTTTTTCATTGACTAATATATTCAGGCCAAAGTGGTATTTTTGCAAACTAAAATTAAATGCTAACTATATTTAAAGTAGTTAATGATGTGACTGAAGTGTCTCGATATTTTTGTTTATAATTTCAATTCAAGGCTTATGCTCTTTGTACATGTCCATATGATATTATATTAAATTATGTAAATGTAATGTTCACTAAATACATTTCAGTTTTATTCGACTAAATTTAAACACATTTTTAGTTCTAAAACTCGACTAAAACAGAAAAGAATGATTTGAGAAAAGATCTTGACTCCTAAATCCTAAATGTATTCATGAAAAGACTTAAATAGTGATTCATGTTGCCCCTGCTGTACAACCATGTTTTTGCATGTGTTGTGTGACTCATACAGCCAAAACAGGAAAAAAGTAACGCACGCCAAAAGGTCTTATTTGAGGTGCAGATGAAGAGGCAAATCTATATTAAAAAAATATTCAGAATCGCACATTCATATTGCAGATGTCAAGAAATATATTTATTCATGATGTTGCGGCCCTGTGGCCTTCTTCAGATCATTCTTTTCTTTTTCTTTGAACCAGTGTATGGGAGGATTGGGAACAGCTCTTAACCACCCCCACTGATACAGCCAGTCAAAAGTTTGGACCATAGCGTGTATATATTAATGATGGAGGTACTATTGGCTAGTCCTCCGTGATGCCAGTTAGCTTACGGGGGCTGGCACCAGAACAAGGAAGCTCTTATTGACTTTCCATGTAAACCTTTTGGCCCCTCTTTAACTCAGTATTGGAAATAGTCTTGTTAATCCTCAAGTGCTTGTCTTACCACGCGCTACACCGTCCTGTTCTTTGTCTTAACAAGATAATAGCAAAATATAACTGGCCTATCTGCCTTCTTGCTCTGAGGTTGCCATAAGAACGTAACTCGCACATACCATATCTGAAATATGGCTCCAAGAATTCAACATGGCGACGGTACAAACGTAGCCCGCGCCGAACGCTGTGGGGAAAGTCACGCAGGCTACCTCCTTGTTTATACGCTCTATGGTTTGGACACACTTTCTATGTTAATCTGTTTAAATGAACAGTGTTAGCCAGAACATTTAGCCTAATGATCATGTTTTGGGTTCATGGAGTAAATCGGAGTATCCAGAAGAAACACACACAGTCCAGAAATTGAACCAGTGACCTCCCTGTTGCGAGGCTTCATCGCTTTATAACCACCTCAGTCGCTCATTCTGACAACATAGGACCTTTAAAAACAGGCCAGTCATGATATTAGATTATCGCGTCCGTGAAGTTTCTCGAGAAGATCCCTCGGCCGCACCCCCCCCACCCCCCCCCCCGTCTGAAATAAGCAAAGAGATTGGCCGTAGCGGGGAGGGGGGGCGGGGGGGTAGGGGTGTAGTTGCAGATTAATGGCTCGCACTGAGAGGGAGCACGGACCTACAGTAGCAGCGGCGTGATTTATTCCCCACTTAGTCCTGATGAAGCTTCAAACCGCACTCTCACACGCATGTTGTCACTGCATTTTTCACTATCAAGGTCTTTGTTGGTTTGTCGATTCCCATGTCTTGTTTAGCCACGTGCCTGCTCGTGTGTTCGCCCGGGCCCTTCCCAGACGCCGTGCGCGCCTTTGTTTTTTTGCATCCAGCATGTGGTCATTTGCCCGTTGCGTGTGCGCCGGGCGTAATAGCAAGTGCTAGATGCTTAGGACAAATTGAAAGCAATAAGGCCCGGCACAAACACAACACTTATTTGAATGTGGCAGTGCTTTTCATAAGCGCGCCCGCAGAATATTCTTTCTAAATTGTAGCTATTATTCAAATGTCGTCAATTTGGTGGATTTGCGGAGGTAACCGAGTAACAGTATACAGATGGAAAATGTTGGGTTTTGTCTCGGTAAATAGTGCCACAGTTAATTGAGGGCATCAACTCGCCATGTGGGAGGACTTGACAAAATGCCATAAGTGTGTTACACCAGAACACAATATAATTACGGATCCGCGCATAAAAATGAATGGATGCACTGTAAAACACACAGAAGTGCCGTTTGCCTTTGTCATAATTAACTTTTTGCAAATGTGTCATAAAATCTGCATATAAGGGGGGGGGGGGGCAGTGGCTCAGTGGTTAGAGCGTTGAGTGAGTGGTTTGTGGTGGGGGAAGAGGCTGTAGCTGCAGATTGGCTTCTAGGATTGTGTTAGTGTACCCCAGGGCAGCTGTGGCTATGGATTTACAATCGTACACATCACAGAGTATGCAGAGTGAATGAATGCATCACAGTTTCCTCGACTGGTAACACACCAAGGACTTCACCACATGACTGAAATACACTGCCTGGCCTCATCTGGACTTAACCAAGTAAATTGATCTGGGATTGCTGCCATCGGTTGGTTTTAAGTTCAGCAACACTATGCCCAAAGAATGACATCAGCTGATGACGAGAAGATCCTGAATGACCAGGTTATTCCATCTATGGATTTCTTCTCCCTGATGGCACGAGCATATTCCAAGGTGACAATGACCTTAACTCCACTGAGAATTGTTGGGATGTGCTGGAGGTGGCGTTGCGCAGTGGTCACACTCTCAATCATCAGCACAAGATCTTGGTCAATAATGAATGCGACACTGGGTGGGAATAAATCTTTGGACATTGCGGAAGCTTATTGAAACATTGTCTGAGTTTTGAATGAATGGCATTTTAGGCTACGTTTACACGAAAACCATCTGAACCAAAAGAGCCAAAGTGGCGTTTCGTTCTCACTTTTAACTCTGCATTTAGACAAGCGTTTTGGGGTGAGATCTGCATGCATATGTGAACGCAAAAGTGTGTGAAATTTCACATTATCGATGCAGTATATACACCAGATGGCTAGGTGGCAACATGCTCTTCATTTCTATGTGACGAGAAACACAGTTTTGCGCTTTTCACCCTTTACACAGTGGCACCAGAGTGGAGTGTTTTTAAGATTTCCAGTCTGGAGGGTGCTTTCACTCTTTTGCATTTTCAACCCCCAAAAAACACTGTTACTATCTAAACGATGTGGACATATTTTGCACTTTTCATCCCCGGGCGTTATTGTGTAAAGCACCGCTTAGTGTGAAAAAACAAGACAAATACAAGATTGACCAGTGTTTCCTGTGTTGCCGTTTTGTCCAGTTTACATTTTGCAAAAATACATTACAAATCCAGACACATTAATAAATAGGAGCAAGCACAAGAAAGTAGACTACTTAAAAGGGCTTTTTTTGTTGTATATTAGTGTGTATTTGACCTTTTAGTGGCCCAGTAGCTGTCTGGGCGAAGCATGGCACCTTTGGGTTTTGTCCCAGTAACCCTTAAAACAGTTGATCCTGGAGCCTCATAGAGGCCGCTGTGATGGAAAACATTGCACTTATACAGCCACTGGGCCATTAAAAGGTCAAATACGCACTAATATCAAGTTGTTGATGGAGTTGAGCAGATGGATTTGTAGTTTATTCTGTGCAATAGTTGATTCCTTTCCTAGTTGTGCTTGTGGAATGCTAACAGCATCCAGCCATCCACTGTGCTATACATTTGACGTATTTTCATGATTTTTTGACCCATGACTGCAGTGCATTGTGTGTTGGGTCCTAATAAAGACAACTGTGTGCAGTTTTTCAGGGAATTGTGTAATTCGTCCAGAAGAGTGTCCCATCAATTGAAAAAACAAGTTACATTTGAGGCATGTGGAAAAGTGCGACATGACAAAGGCATTATTATTTCCCGAGGCTTCTGAGCAGAGGGGACGGGGCATTCTCAGTCACAGCTTCTAAACTGTGGAACAGCCTGCCTCTCCACATAATTAGAGCTGCACAGCCTCTTGAGCACACTAAAACCATGTTAAAGACTTATTCTTACTTACTGGCTTTCGACACTGACTGGGCAAATATCATGGCCAGTTGGACTTTTTAGTGCACTCCTGCTTGTCATATCATTTGGTCATCTGGTTGTTTTTGAATCTGCTATAAATATTTTTGATCAGTGAACTATGCAGCCCCCCGCCTCCCCCTCCTATCATCCCTCTAACCAAACCTGACCTAACCTTTCCTCTCCTGTCCCGTCTGCCTTCCTTCCCCACAGAACCCCGATATCGTGCTCGTCCACTATTTGAATGTCCCTGCCATAGAGGATTGTGGGAAACCATGCGGCCCGATCCTGTGCTCCATCAATACGGACAAGAAGGAGTGGGCAAAGTGGACCAAGGAGGAGTTGATTGGCCAGCTCAAGCCGATGTGTGAGTAATAGACTAATGCAATTCACGAGTTTGCATTGATCGATCCCCGTCCCCACCGTCGCACATTTATTCACATACTGTACTTTCACACCCACTGTCTGCCATAAAGAGTCCTTAATAGTCTTTTCACCGCCAACCGGACCTAGTTTTTTCAGAGGATTTAACGTCTAGTTCAATAGGTTTGCATTCACGGCGTCCTCAAGTTTGATGTCATTTTTTCAGAAGCGGAAAAGGGGCCAACAGGAGGGTGTGATGCACTTATGTTATTTTCATTCAAAACAGGACTCTGATTGATCGTTCTGGGCCGAGTGCAGTGTTTCCCATTAGTATAGGAGACTATGGCAGCCCCCCATAGTCTAATTGTGTCCCCTATGGTCTAAGAATAGAATACATTTGCATAACAAATTGTACTTTTTGCTTCTTAAATAATCATAAACATATAAAATTGTAACTTCTTGACAAAGGCTTTTTGGAGCTGATACGCGTGGAAGAGACCAGCAATAAGTTTAAAAAGATTTAAATATGTATTATTAGCCCACTACAATAAAGGCTTTAAAACAATCTAAATGGGTGAGTCCAGGAAATGTTGCTGATTTGTGTAGCATCCTTGTTATCAAGGATGTTACACAAAAAACAGTATGTTTTAGTCCATGAGCTAAGGTTTTCATTATGCCAAAATATAGGGCTTTCAATAAAATAAAGTGTTGTTAAGTAATTCGGAGTTTCTCCTTTCTGACCCCATGAGGGCCAAATCAGCAACATTTTCTGGATTGGGCCAAATAGAGAATTATAATGTGGAAGGAGTGCCTTGGTCTTTTGTTTTTCTCTTTAGTTTTTGTTCCCCAAACACCAAAGAGCACCGAGCACTTTGTGCCCAGTTTCTCTCATATTAAATTTTACTATACTGCACTCATAAATAAGAAGTGATTAAAGATTAGAAGGAGACAATAAGTGTCATTTCCAAAACTTTTGAAACTAGATTTGCCTATTCCCCCATAATCTCAGCAAAGATCTGTGTCAAAACAAGAACACATTTTTCAATGTCAACACTGACCCCCATTTGGCTTCGGTCGCCATGTTGTTACCGTGATGTGACACGATCTCATCCCCCCTGTATATCTCTATGGGCAATTTACTGTTTTTGAGAAAAATAACCAAATAGTGATCTACATGTTCAGCCTGAAGCTGAGCAGCATCAAGTCCTTATTCTAATCAATTTCTCCTATTTAAAACTAATTAATATAGCTTTTACTGTGCGCTTTACAAGATAGACCTTGTAAACCTGAACTTACATGAATAAATAACACTTCAGAATCATTTAACACAAAAAGTTTCCATTTTACTCGTGTAAATCCTGTGCTGTTACTGTGGCAGAACTGTGACTAGGATCATGGATTGAGTCGACAAATTGCTTTGTAAATTGCCACATGTATGTTGTGCCTTTAAGCTTTTCAACAAACTATAGCACCTTTTTCAATCATTTTTGTGTTTCAATTATTTATTATTTGTGTTCCTAAAAACCCAGCACACACAATGAAAAACACCATATATATGGTATATGGTCAAATCAATGATGCATCTTGCATTTGTGCTGACAGAGAAGACATGAAACTTTATTTCAGTTTTGTTTCACGTGGTTAGGCCTCTAGGCAATGTACAGAAATATTACCCATGTATAAACCATGGAAACATATTGAGACTTAAAAGGCACATTGTCCCATAGACTGTCCCCATCACATTCCAAAACTGTAACTTTAGAGAAAGTTCTCACGCCACATGAACACAACCTCTCTAGGCGCTACAGCAAGTGCCCTCACCACAGTTTTCAGACTATGTTCCTACTGCATCATGTAGCCTGGGGTCACAGGTCAGGTCTTCTCCCTGGCCCTCCACAGCGGGGCCCCGGACCGGCCGAGAGAGCGCCTCCTGTCTGGCCTTTGCAGGAAGTTGGGACGGGGGCAGTTTATTGATGTCCGACGCGGGAGCGAAAATGTCTGACTCACCACAAATGCCCCGCACCCACCCTGTTCTTTCTCCCCCATCACTAAATTGATCCCGGTTCCTACCCTCTTTACTAATGCGATGTGATGTGCTCAGTGTTTTTATTAGTCTCGGAGTCCAAGACAGAAGGAGGAATGTTTGGTGGAAAAGACAGCGTTTTGTCTGATAATGATAATGGCCGAGCGGGGACTTGGCAGGGCGCTGAAGACAGATCTTTGAGAGAGCTGCTCAGATAGTGTTAACAGGCTGACTGTGATTTGGGTGTGTCTGGAAAGGGCTAGCAGGCCTGTGACTGATATTCCAATAGCCAATTATAGGTGATGTGGCCAGGTAAAGAGGAAGGTGTCAGCAGCTTTACAAGCACACACTCACATGCCGGCTGCATACTGAAAAGGCAGCCCAGACTAGAATGACTAAAGTTCTCCCCCTCTGTACTCCCTGTGCTATCAGCTTTATTTTAACATAAAGCCTTACCCCGGGACAACCACTAAGCAGCGCCAACCCACTGTATTCATTACATCTGTGCTCTAATGTAAAAACCAAGACCCATTTGCAGTAATGTGTGAAGTCATTAACTTTGGGAGTTGTTGGGACGAAGAGACAGAGTGTAGATGCCTTAAAGCTTCAGACGACTGAGGGGCTACAGACAGAGAAACCCCTCATTCTGCTTTGTTCCTCTCCTCTTTCATCCCTCCATCTCCCTGTCCTGAACTCAGCTCAGGCTGTATGATGGAACAACACTGCCATCTAGTGGGCGCAGCTGATTATTGCATTTTGGCCTGCCACTGTGGGGTTATGAATATCCATATCCATATTATCATATTAATAAAAGATGTGTTCTTAACACTTCATGCATATTTCATAAACTGACCTAAATGTAGATATTTCCACTTTCATTTTTCCTGATGCTTAGCATTTCTTTGGGAAATCTCTTCCATCTCAGAACTTGAAAAGAATAGACGTGTCTTTGACTCTTCTTCCAGCTTCAAAATCACCTGGACCTTTTCTTTTTAAGTTTTACAATACCTTTTCACAGGACTGTGATAAGTTAATATTTTAGACTGTGGTTGACAGTCCTCAGTAAATACAAAGAGCCAGTAGTAAATCCCCCGTCTTACTTTTGAGACTTTTGTTATTCTCTTCTCATGAATTCTCTCTTATGTGGCACTTTTATTGATACAAAAAAACAACATCAAAGAAGTTTGAGGGGATCTAATGAGATTATTGTATTTCCCAACAATAAAGACAAGCACATCTGTGTTTTCAGCCACACAAACATTCTCACGAGATACAGAAGCAGATATAATCCCAGCAGAGCGTCGCTCTGTGTGACCTCCTCCTCCTTCACACCTCTGTGTTTGATGAGGCACAGAGTGGCATCATGATACACTTCTACTGAGCTCCAGCTTCAGTC
Source organism: Lesueurigobius sanzi (assembly GCA_900303255.1). NCBI lineage: Eukaryota > Metazoa > Chordata > Actinopteri > Gobiiformes > Gobiidae > Lesueurigobius > Lesueurigobius sanzi. Next base: position 58,432 of record OMNZ01089556.1, read on the forward strand.
TAATGAACCAGATACATTACTCCACCTTTTCCTGTAACTTTAACAAACATTCAGATAGGCAGCCCCAAGGCTGCAGCTGACCATCACAGAGACTATCGCTGTCTTAGGATCATCACACACATCGTTACAGTGTTTCTTAATGCGCCCAAAGAGAGGGATGTGTGTGATAAGTGTGTGAGGCGGCCCGTGACAAGATGTAGTCATCAGCACTGAGATGATGGTTTGTAGAAGCTTTGATGCGGCTGCTGCGAGCTCCAGGATTAGACCTTGTGGCAGAGCTTCTGTCATGTCCGCTTTGGAACATAACCCTGAGTGAAAAGAGCAGACAGGCAGACATGCTGGTAACTATTCGTCAACAACTGGCAGCCTCAGGGGCAGATGTCTTTCGAGATGAAGCTTAAAGATGGCTGTGGCGGTTGTGGCATGAGGGAAGAGGCCAGAGGAAAGACGAGACTGTTTGGACAAATGGGGCGGGGCTGCATGGTGGCTCTAAGATGTGGGATGAGGCTCTCATTCTTTCAGACACTTTGGCAGATTGGATGCACTTGTGTCCTGCAGCTGCCTGCAGGCCTTGTTACATGAGGGGATCTCAATGCATCAGCCGCCTCTCGCTTTACAGTTTGTGATAATGGCCCCTCTCCTCAGTAATGTTTCCATTGCACTGTCAGGGCTGAGCGTGACTCAGAGCCACAGTCTGATGAGTGCTTTAGACAGGCGCTGTTGTGTGTACAGTAATTATTATGACACAAAGGAAACAGCCTTTTATACCAGCAGCCTGTCTGTGTTTCAAGTCAGACTGATATGTGCATAATTAAGTAAATACATTAGGATAATGTGAAACCAACAGAGGTCTGAGGTCAATCTTGATTACTGCATTACTAATAATGTAATATCTGACAAGCAGGGCTTACTTCATATGGGCCTTTCTTTTGTCTCTTGATATTAATTTCTCTGTTTACTTGAGCGGGAGGACAATCTCGAGGAGGACAGACTCAAGCGGGACAGACTTGAGCGGGAGGACAGCGCATTTTACAAAAAGACAAATAGTCAAATGTCCCTTCTAGCCGTTATTTTTCCACCTATATTTGAAGTCCATCTGTCTAAATTTAGTGAGCTGGATCCAGGCTTCTGGACATACCTGAAACCAAGCCTTTGTTAGTGTTCTTTAGTGTAATAGACTGTGCTCTGTGTATTTTCTGATTTTGAGAGAGTTGATAAAAAGCTAAGATGAAGTGGCTGTCTATGGCGATGCTGTGGTGCTGCTGCCCGCTGACCATCAGTCAGGGTGTGGGGCTGTGTCTCCTCAGAGCCATAGCACAGAGGTGATGTTGGTCCCAGTGGAGAGCATGTGGAGGGCTGCGGTCACCTTCATCTGCATTCACGCAGAGACTGAGAGCAGCTGTGCACTGAGCACAAGCAGCCAGCAGGGGGCACACTACAGCCGAGCACAGATGAACACACTGGAGCCTAGGGATGTATTTCAAATCCCTGCGCAGTTCTCCGGCAGATTAACAACAATTGAAATGTGATACACGATCAGACATGTATACACCCATTTCCCAGGCTCTGTTTCAATTTGTACTGTTCATTCATTGCATATAACCAGGAAGTGTCAAAGTCTGATGCTTCATAGGACTGGTCATTTCTCTGTGAAGAAGTGTCATTAGCGATCATGCAATCAAAATTAGCTGTGGCTTGAAATAAAACAAAATAATCTCCTCTCACAGCTGCCAGCAGAGGGCGTAACTCTAATCAAAATGTGTTGCTGCACCAAAAGTCACGTGTTCTACCAAAACAACCAACATAAGTGTGGGAAAACTCATGCAACAACATCCCAAAAGTATAAAAGCCAGAACAAGACTTAAATTTGTGGTCTTTAAGAAGTGACTAGAACAAAACGTTATAGTTAATCACCCTTGCTGCACTACTAACCGCTCTCCATGTCCAATAATGTGATCGTGTAAAGTAATGAGTGAAAGGATACACATGTTGGCAGTGGAAGTTGTGACCGGCCTGTGTCCTCTCTCACACAGTTCATGGCATCAAGTGGACGTGCAGCAATGGGAACAGCAGCTCTGGCTTCTCAGTGGAGCAGCTCGTGCAGCAGATTCTGGACAGCCACCAAACTAAACCCCCTCCTCGCACTCACAACTGCCTCTGCACCGGCACCCTGGGTACGTGCTCACGCCTAAATGTGCAAGGAAACTCAGTATCCAGTCTATACTGTTATTCTTTACATGCTCTAAAATTTCAAAACATGGCCGGATTTTCTAAAACGCACACTCAAATGGATCCCAGCTGATTTCCTGCGCTCGTCACTGTTTCTTGTCCTTGTTTCAGTCCTATGGGGAGTCTGCCGTGACTCACCAATATACTATATATTAAAACAACATGCAGCTAGTAGATAATCACTTGGTACATGTTAAAACCTTCACCTGTGGAGGCTGCTGTGTTCAGAAAAGTAGGTATTTTAGTCTTGAAGCAAAAGGCTAATGTAAATTTGATGCATAATACATGTCAGAGTAGCACCTCCATCATAACTAATAAACATCTCCACAACTTTTACCTGTTTTATTTCATTTTTATTTTTCATTTAAATGGGGGCTGATGAGCACACAGAAATCCATCCACAACAATACACTAATTTAAAAATCGCACCAGTTTTATTCATCAAATTTAAGTTGGGTTTTATATGTTTAAAATGAATCATTCACAAATCAATCACAAAGCCAAAAGTCAACAGCAGCTCGTCAGAATTTAACACAAGTATGAAATAAAACCAGAAACAGCCCACTCAACCACAGTGCAGCACTGTGGCCCCTGTCCCTTCCATAACTTTGCAGTTGTGTTTGGGTATTTGTGTGAATTTTGTTGTCTGTGTGCCTGTTTCAGTATTTTTGTGTTAGACCTGTCCTTCAGGGTGTTCGCAAAGTTTAAAATGAATGCAGGGACATGCAAATATTTGTTGTTAGCATCATAAATAAGATTACAAATGTAATGTAAAATATCTTTTTTGTGACAGCTTTGTTTATGTATTGTTTAATTCAATTCAATAGTTTTTTGTTTTTCTTTTATTATTGTCATATAAATATAATGTTTTTATGTGGCCTTATTTGGAGATTGTTCTTTAACTAAATGTTGTAGTTTAAGTGTGTATATCTTTTTAAGCCTAACCCCCTGTGTTCTGTCCTCTCTGTAGGCGCAGGCAGCAGCGTGCACCACAAGTGCAACAGCGCCAAACATCGAATAATCTCCCCGAAGGTGGACCCGCGCTCCGGGGCGTACAGCTCCCACTCGGAGGTGCAGAACAACGATGTGTCTGAGGGGAAAACTGAGCACAGCTCCCATGGCACAGGCAAAGGCTCCGGAGCAGGAGGAGGGGGCAGCACAAGAGAGAAACGTAATGGAAAGGTCCATAAGCCCGTCCTGCTCCATCAGAACAGCACAGAGGTGACCTCCACAAACCAGGTGGAGGTGCCCGACACCACCCAGAACTCACCTGTGTCCATCAGCAGTGGCCTGAACAGTGATCCAGACCTGGCCGACAGTCCTGTGGTGACGGGGATGGGCCATGTGGCATCAGTCATGTCCAGTCTGTCCCAGAGCGTCTTCATGTCGGAGGTGACCGGAGACCCCGTCTACAGCATGTCTCCCACTGGAGGTCCCAACAACCATCTGATGGGCCCCGATGCTGCCACTCAGGGCCTGGTTCTCTCTGTCGGTGCAGACAGGCACAAGTTTGCTTTCCCTGGGGCAGGAGTAGGGGAGCCCGGCTCTGCAGGAGGAGACAGCCTGTCCATGCTGTCCTCTGGGGTGTCTGAGGAGCTGGTCCTCTCCAGCAGTCTAGACTCTGGCATCAAAATGCCAGAAACCAACATGAATTTTGACCCAGACTGCTTCCTGAACAACCCTAAGCAGGGGCAGACCTATGGGGGCAGTGCATTAAAGATAGAGGGCAACTCTTCTTCAAACTCCTCCTGCAATGGTGGCAGTAACTCTAACGGCCTGCAGCAGTCTCCCTCTTTGTCAGACAACAGCTATACTTTCAACTCAGCTTTAGTCAAAAATATCAAGACTGAAGACACGTCCTTTGAGCAGCAGCTGGCCAAGGAGTCGGGCTACCAGGTGGGGCCTGTAGTGAACTGTGGCAGTGCAGTGTCATCAGGAGCAAGTTCAGGCCAGAGTGGCCTTGGTCTGACCCCAGCTGGCTCTCTGTTGCCCTCTGGTGGAGGTCTGAGTCCCAGTACTACTCTTGAACAGATGGATTTCAGTGCCATTGATTCTAAGCAGGAGTATACTTCCAATGCAACAGCAGTCAGCTACGGTCAGTCCATAACTAGTCCCCACATGCAGCACCAGAACCGATCGCCCAGTTTCTTCCTCCAGGACAACGCTCAGAACAGCCAGGGCCAGCCCGGCAGGCCCAACATGGGACAGAAGGCACACCTGATGGAGCACAACCATGACTCAGGGGCTTATATGGGCCTCCAGGTGAAGTCGGATTCTCCTGGCAGCAACAGTCACCTCCACCACCACCATCACCACCAGTCGCACAGGGCCAACTGTAACGGAGGCTCTCCCACTGAGGGGGCGCAGTCTGGCCCCCTACAGCTGCTGCAGTACCAGAGCAGCTTCCCTGGCATGGGCACAGAGCATGAAGAGGTTGTAAGTTTAGAGCAACAGAACAATGTCAACTCCGCTCAGGCTGGGGCTTCAGAAAATGGCACTGATGGTTTGTTAAAGGCAGGGGATCACATTCAGGCCTGTGGGACAGGAAATGGGGACGGAGGAGTCACAGAGCACTATCTACAGCAGACTGGGGATGGTTCAGGAGGAGCGGAGGGCATTCACAACGGGAACACCAACGGTGATGGTGGAGGACGCTCTCAACAGCAGCTGCAGCCTCTCCTGCAGGGCTCAGCCATGGTTCAGGGTCTGTACAACCACCAAAGCCTGACAGGAGCGAGCAGTAACGGAGGTGGGCCGGGCATGGAGATCAACTTGGACCACTTTGACATCTCTTTTGGAAACCAGTTCTCTGACCTCATAAATGACTTCATCTCAGTGGATGGTAGTGGGACGGCGATGGCAGGAGGAGGAGCACTGTATGCCCACCAGCTCGTGACCTCACAATGCTCCGACTCTCAGAACACAGCCAATGGAGCGCCCCCACAAGGCCAGGAGGACGGAGAGGCCAGGGGCACAGGTTACAACACCTCAGACCTCTGCCTTCAGCCGTGCTGCAGCCCCCAGTCCCTGAGTGGGGCCGCGGGCGGTGGAGGGACTGCTGGAGAGGCAGGTTCATTGTCCTATATGAATGTAGCAGAGGTGGTGAACGCCGCTGTCGCCCAGGGGACTTTGGGGATGCTCCAGGCCACGGGACGCCTCTTCATGGTCACTGACTACTCCCCCGAGTGGTCGTACCCTGAGGTGAGTCACATGACTCTTTCTGCTTTACAACAACAACACCATCTAGTCATTTATATTCAAAAGTCGTAGAGGTCACAAAAAGACGTGTGTGAGGGACGTGTGCAGCTCCTTTGACTTTTGTCCTTAAAGAGGCACTAAACCCCAAATCAACTTTTTTTTAGCTGAGAATCAGTTAAAGTTGGTGTCTCATAGAGCTGGCTACAGGTCCTTGTCACTATTTTGACATGGCAGTGCATATTAGTAGAAATCTTATTTTACTGCTAAAAAACGTCAGTATTGCTCCCTCTTCAGTTTGAACGACGACAACGCATGTGTCGTCGTAATTCCCATTGGAATTGGCTCTCATGGCATGTATGACAAGGGCAGCGTTCATGCCTACGTCAGCAGTCTGCACCAATGGGATGTCAGTGTCGCACACGCCCCGTAGCGAGACTGACACGCACACGAGGACTTTGAAGAAATCTACAGATTGCAAAGTTGCACATCACGTTCATAATTCAAAGCCACTAAATCCGTTTGTTTACACTCGGATTGTACATTTATATCAGAGCAAAGCTCCTATTAAGTTAGCAAGATGAGATATTGCCTCTGAATTATGAACTTTTTTTAACTGAGTGTGCTGTAATCCATGGCTGTAATGTGTAGCAGTAGTTTTAGGAAATACATGTCCCACAATGCATTTGCCCTAAGTAAACACGTGCAGTCCTCCTGATTATACATAATACGCTACATCTGCTCACCCCCCTGCACCTCACCCCAAAGCCACTAACCACTATTTTAAAATGCATTTTTCTTTCACTCTTGCTGTTGCAACTTTTACTGCAGCTACAGCCATCAGACTTTCCAGTCTAGTATTTACCAATATTTTGTTCAGAGGGATTTTTCTGTATTTAATTCCTAGCCTGACTTAGTCTTAAACCCCCCAAAACAAGGAAAAATTAGATTTTTACAGATTTTCTTCACTAATAACTAGTTTATTCAAAAACTACTTAAAATATCCAACATCCTTTCTGAACACGTCTTTGTCACTAATATATCAACAAAATAAAATCATAATTACAAACCTGGCTCTGTTCATTATTTACTGTAGATTTCGTTGCTGAAAATTGTGTGTGTTTATACGTAAAATGCCTTTTTTTTTTTTACATCTTTCTCATATTGATGTCAGTAATCTACATCAAAAGTTCATTCGGAGCTTTGCGGCAGCCGAAGCTTGTAGCACAAAACTATTAAACACACTTTTTTCCATTTCATTGCTGTATACGTAAATATCTAGCAATTTTCTCTTGGCAAAAATCATTTGCCCTTATGTCTCTTATGTCTTATGTCTTAAAAAGTACTTTAAAATGACAGACCTTTGTTTTTTGAATGGTTTATTTGGTTACTAAGATGGTAAAGACAACATGCTTTGTTAAGTTCCCTGGAGTTCCACAGTCCCTCCACATGATGGCACTAGAGTCACGTATTGTCTTACCTTGGTGTAATTCGCACCTTTGAGCAGTAGATGGCAGAACAGCGCCATGCTTTTTGGGAGCTTGCCTCTCTGCAGCGTGTGATTAACTGTGGCTTGTTGTGGTGAACAGGGAGGAGTGAAGGTGCTCATCACTGGACCTTGGCAGGAGGCCAGCTCCAGCTACAGCTGCCTGTTTGACCAGATCTCTGTCCCTGCCTCCCTCATCCAGCCCGGGGTACTGCGCTGCTACTGCCCAGGTGAGGAGCCATATTATACCCACTGTGTATTGGTTTAGGATTTATTTCAAACATGGATTTTATAATGAAACAAAAAGCAAAAGTATTTGAAAAGAAGTAAAAGTTATCACTTATGCTGACATAAAGGAGCTTGTAGTTATAGTTTATACATAATTTGCTCACTCCACTATGTTGTGTTCATAGATATTTCCTCCCCTTAGAATTATATATTGTTGGACTTTGGTCCCTGAAAGCTTTCTAACACTTACAATACAATTATCCACTATTGGAATGTTAGTAATGCATTTGGAAGGGTAGGAATATGTTTGGTCCACAACAAAACAAATTAAATGAACAAGCTCCATTTTTATTTGGAGCACAACTTTTGGTTTAGTCTTATCCACTTGTAATCAAAAACACAAATATAATGTACACTCATAACCTCACTAATGTTATGCTATAATTGTGTCCTCAGCGCACGACACAGGCCTGGTGACTCTGCAGGTGGCTGTCAGTAACCAGATCATCTCCAACTCTGTGGTGTTTGAATACAAGGCCCGAGCGCTGCCTTCACTGCCCTCCTCACAGCACGACTGGCTCTCCCTGGATGGTAGGACACAATCAGCTCTTATCAAATTATTCTGCAATGGCTGTTTATCATTTGCTCTCAACGTTTGACGGCACTTTTGTTTCTGATGTTGTGCATAAACTATTCATGAGACTAAGAAATAAATACAAATGGTACCATAGTTAGCAATGTTTCGTTTTCAGTGACTTGAAGGGAAAGGTTTCCATGACAAGGATGTGTGTTGATGTGTCACATTATATTTCAAAATATAGAATATTTACAAGGATCAGGAAGAATTTGACTCTGATTGTGATTAAAGCTGGGTAGAGCAAGTGTAGTGAGTAAAAGAATCAAGTCAGACATTTTTTCACTAAACAGAGTCATTTTTGGACTTTGAGTATTTTACTGACAACACTTGCTCTACACGGCTTTAATCAAGTCGACCCGCCCCCTGGGGGTCCTCAAAGGGCGCCAAAGGTTGTTTACTAATCAATCACATCAAAATAAATTGAGTTTATAATGAACTTTACATTAATTTCTTTGTATATCATCTAATTTATCATTTATTCATGTATTGTATAAGTAAAATTCAAGATTCAAGATTCTTTATTTGTCAAACCATGTGAATGGTTCGAAATTATGTTACTCTCATCCTGATTGTGGAGCGGGGGGAGGGGAAAGAGGGGAGGGAGGGAGGGGAAAGAGGGGGGGGGGGGGAGGGAGGGGAGGGAGTTCAGCTTCCCGATGGCCCTGTGTACGAAACTGTTTCTCAGTCGACTGGAACTGACCCGTAGATTCCGCAGTCTCCTCCCTGAAGGCATCACCCTGAAGAGACTGTGTGATGGGTGCAAAGGGTCCCTGGCGATTTTGATGGCTTTGCGGGTGAGACGGGTGGAGTACATGTCCTTAATAGGGGGGGCTCCACAGATCTTCTCTGCAGCCCTCACGATGCGCTGGAGGCTCCTTCGACAGGAGGCAGTGCTGGTGCCGTGCCACACAGTGATGGAGCTGGTCAGGATGCTCTCTATAGTCC
>OMNZ01089559.1:0-15951 GCA_900303255.1 Lesueurigobius sanzi
GGTTGTTATAGGTTTGAATGAACTTCCGCCTGAAAAAAACACAGATTTTTCTGCAAAAAGGCCTTTTTCCTCCCTGTGGTGTAGCAAATAACAACAGAAATGGATAATCCCTGGGGTGACCATATTTTTCACATTAAAAACTGGGACAAAAATTGTAATTTTTCTTGCCTTTTTTTCTCACATTTTTTCTCATCTTTTCTGATATTTTTTGTTCGTTTTTTTGCAGGTTTTTTTTGTAATTTTTCTCACAATTTATTTTTTGGTAAATTTTTGTCAACTTTTTTTCCATCATTCTTTTGCATTTTTTCTTCCTTTTTTTGTAATTTTTTCATAATTTTTTCTCACATTTTTATTGTTTTTTTCTCAATTTTTTCCCTCATTTTCCCCGTGTTTTATTTTATTTTTTTGTAATTTTTCTTTCTGCATTTTTTTGTTAAATTTTTTGTCTCGGTCAAAAGTCATGAAGTATCAAGTAAATATACTGCTTTGGACATGGCACTGGTGAAAAAACTGGGACAACTGGGACAGAGGTTGTGTAAAACTGGGACAAATGAACGGTTTCAGATAAATTCGCAGGGACATGGGACAGAGGGCTCAAAACTGGGACTGTCCCGGGTAAACTGGGACGTCTGGTCACCCTAATAAACCCACATCAGCTGTCACTAATTTGCAACTTTGGAATATTTTTCCGCGCAAAACACGTAGGTCAGTGACTGTATCTGAAGAAAAAGTCCCCATTTTCGGGGACTCTAGGTCTTAAGAGGTTAACAAAGCAGACACATATTGACTTGTGGCCATCTGTGAGTGTGTGCTGCACAGCCTGAACGAGTAAATCTAAAAAAGGAATGCCAAAAAGAAAGAAATATTTCATGGTCATAGACATCGGATGAAAGGCTAATCCCATTATTGGATTGGACACCTTGATGGATGTGATTGTTTGAAAAGCGCTGGCACATCCTGGGCCTAACCGCTAGTATGTGCCAGTGATCAGCTGTCCTGTTAGAGGAACACATGGATTACACTGTGTCTTAACTATTGTGAGTGACTAAAAGAATTCACTCAACTACAAAAGCCATGCGATATTCCTAGCGCCCAGATATATACGTGGTGAGGCCTTGGCACATAGCTGGCATTATTGGAAATGTTGCATTTGTGATACACCCTGGCTGCAGGCCATGGGAAATATTGAACAACTGTCGAATTTAGATGACATCCTGTAGCGAGACGAGAAAAAACGGCAGCTACAAAGATGCAATAGGTGCTATTTGTAGACGGCGAGTGCCTCCAAAATAGCGAGAGCATTGGGTTTCAATATAAGCCCCCTCTCTCTGAGCTGCAGCTTTCTGTGAATGAGGCCCGGGTTCCTATCACACCCAGCCCCAGAGCTGATTTTAGAACACAGGTGTTGACCTTAGTGGAGCAGCTTGTGCTTGCACCAAAGGAAAATGAACCCACTTTGCCTCTCCAGCATTACCAATCACTGTATGGATTAGAGCTGCACGACATAAAAAACCCGATATGCAACTGGGGAGAATCATGCAGTAAGAGGAACTGTTTGGCAATCCCTGTTACAGCAGTCCTCAAACTGTGGTGCGTGTACCTCTGGTGGCATTTGGGCTTCTTCTGGTGGTGCTCAGGGTCATCTGCAACTTTAGCCTTTATTTATTTTAATTATTGTATCTTATTTTACACATTGCATTTAAATGTGTGCACAATAGTCCTAATTTAGTCAAATTAAGGTCATTTTTAGACTTTAGTACAGTTTTAACCTAGGCCTAAAGCTGGTGGTACTTGGAAGATCATGTTTTGGGTGTAAAACGTTTGAGAAGCACTGCTCTATACGATTAAGGCTAATTGCCAAAGATGAAGCAAACAATAAGCCAACTGTAACAATTACTTAATAAATGATCAGTTGATAAAATTGCAGCAGCATTAGATGCAACAAATCATTGTTTTGACTGATCCAGTCTATTCTATGAAAATATATACTGGAATACTTTTATTTTATTTATAATACAATTAACGCAGCAGCAGAAATAAATATGACTTAAGGTTAAATGATGTCTTAGCGCCTGAGCACATTGAGAGGTAAGAGAGTAGTTTTACCAAAGATTTCCCAAAATCATATTGATGTTTCCATGTTGTTAAGTTGGTGTTGGTGAGATACTCACCTTGAGAATGTATTGCTCACTTTATGATGCCACAGGAACTCTTAAAACTTATTAATACCTCTCAGATCACTTCTGACATGGTTTACTTTTTACAATACATCAGATTTACTGGCACTGTACAAGAAAATATTACATGGTTTTCATAGTTGAATCAAAAGTCTTGATTTGAAACATTACAATGTACAAAGAAAGTGTTTTTGTCAGTGCCGAGCGTGAACAAATACAGCAGGTTTTAGTCGCCTAAACCTAAAGGAGGATCCCAGTTACTCCATGCTAAGAGGCAGCAATTTAATACTTCTACTGGTAAAAGTAAAAACAAAACTCTTCTGAATTGCACACTCTCCTGGTTTTCTCTAATGCAGAAGACGCCCGTTGACATTGGGTGTAAAAGTGAGGCCGGCCTGGTGCGGGGTATGTTGGGGAACGGCAGGAGGGTGTAGGGTGTCTCGAGCCCTGTGCGAACAGCTGAGAGGTGTGATTTCACAGGCTGGCTCCCCCCTGTCAGGGTCCTGATTGGGCCAGACAGGAGGCGCAGGAGAGGCCCGGGGCTTCTAAAGGACACCAACAGGTGGGAGGCCTCTTCGGAGGGGGGCGCTCCTGGACGCCATAGAAAAGGACCGGTGCCCAGGCCTGCTGTCCACACCAGCGTCCCGGCACAGTTTGGGGCAGGACGTTTCAGAGATAGTGTACTTTGAAGTATGGGCCATGTGTAGGGGGAAAAGATGCTTGAATTAAGGTTTTTTTCAGAGGTAGCTTTAAAGTGACATGTAAGGATAGTGCAAGATTATTTTGTATTTTGTTTTTTACATGGTGTGACTAGGACTAACACCTCTTTCTGGTAAAGCATAGCACAGGCCAGAGCAGGGACATTTCTGACCTTCCTAACATGTTTCTGGAGGAGTGTTTTTTGCTAGGATTACCATCTAGACGTTGAGCTCCAAAACAGTTGTGAGGAAGTCACTTGTTTGAAAAGGATTGTGTAGGGCAAGACTTTTGTGGCCTTTGTCTCACATCAAGATGAAAACAGAAGGTGAGTAGAAATGATTACAAATGTTTTTTGGACATTATTTTGAGTTGTATGTGTTTTGTTACTAGTTGTGTTGACTCATTTTTAGCATTTCATCATTGTATTGAAAGCTTTAAGACTCTAACATTTGTCACTTAGCAGTTTAACAAGTCACATTTTCAGATTGCTGGTTTTTATGACTGAAATTTGAAAGATTTTAACTTCTGTGTCTGATGCCATTGCCCCACACACTTAACTTTTGTCAAGCTGCCCACTCCTCTGCATCTGTGGCTATGAAAGGCTGCTTTGTCTTCTTGGAGCATCCAGTTGTTGCCCCTTGCGAAGACATGCTTCCTTATATCCCCATATTAATACAGCTCTTATGGAATGTAAGGAAGTGTGTGGTTGCAAGGGGAAGTGCGCACAGATCCCCCCCACAGAAGAAGACTTAAGGCTTTAAGATGGCCTTTGGAGGATGGAGGGCAGCGCATGTGTTTTATGAGAGGGGAGGGTGTGTGTCTGTGGCGAGAGACAACAGGTGAAGGGCCTGGTGTGCCTGAGCTCGTGGACATGTACAGTTAGCATGACCCCCGCGGGCTGCTGTTGCTGCTGATCAGGACTCAGGGTCCCTGCCCCAACTGCTGACCGTCAAAGAGGATTGACAGAGCACAGCTGTCACCCATTATAGCAACCACAGGACTCTCAAAAAAGGTTGAGGGGGGGGGGGAGGGGGGACGGGATGTGGCACTGTCACTGTGGACCGGGGTTTACCCCTATAGGCTGCTCTGGCTTCCCCCAACCTCAAAATAGGAACTGTCTGCTTAGTAACATCTCACACTTTGATGACTCTATATTCTCCCTAATGATTGCTTCTCTTTGTGTTTTCAGGTAAGGCCCAAAAGAAGAACAGAAGGGATTCTTGACTATATCTTCTTTCCTGCTTTGTATCTTTGCATGCCTTCTCTTCCTGCCTCTCTGGCCCCTGCAGCTGAAGCAGCACGCCTTGCTGTGGCTGGTCAAACGGAACCAAGTCAGGTGTTTCTGTGAGGTTTGGTCCCCTTCAACCAGCTACTGCGTCGTGAACTCACAGCAGACACCGTCGTGGAGAGACAGCGGCGTTGTGCTCGAGGGCTGCAATCTCTCTCTTTCATTCTCACTGCTTTATTATGTTTTTATGATGTTGGAAGATAATAAATATTCTACCTATATGTAGAAGTGAATTACATGTCTGCACTTTTTTGCAATAAAAGTTTATAAGCAATCAATTTACTCCCTTCTACCCATCCCATATACATAAACATGAACATGTGTATGTTCCCTAAACAAAGAACACTTCAGATTTGCAGCTAAGCAATTACCATCTTACATAAATACCTTTAAAACAATAGTAAACAAACAATAGTATTGCCAGTATGCAGTTTAGAAGAAAAGTTAGAAGAAATAAGAAATGTATGTGTAGCTTAGTAATGTGTGTGTTTTAAATATACTTTCATAGAATTTAAGATGAGTTATATTTGCAAACAGAACAGACACTGATTTGGATTTATGCCAAATGGGTCAGAATTGACAAAGGTGTGTTACAGTGTTTAGCGTCCTCCACACATGCACTTTTGTACTATATAATTTACATATATATATATTTTTACATCAAGTTCACCAAAGAGAAACTAAAGACCAGCAGGTGGCAGAATAATATGCAATCTATAGAGTGGGCTTCAACAACTTGCCATGCACATAAATATAATTGTAGTATTTAATTTCAGATTTGTATTATTTGATGAAATTTTAGTTTATATTTATTTTATTTTTTTAATATAAAAACAACAATTCCCAATATAACAAAAAAAAAAATCTAACCGTCTATTTAGTTCCACCAACCAGTCCTCATGAAGATAATAAAAACATCACCAACACCACAACACTAAACCCAAAAGCCTGTGGAGAACCAGGACCTGAAGCCCCCAGCTTTTACTTTAGCGTCAGTAGTACCACCTGCGTCCGCCAGGGGTCAGTGTAGTTTCTACGGCTCCAGTTTGTGCCGACAGCGCTCGAGAGGAAACGAGGCTATCTGTAAACATGGCCGACAGTGGAGTGACAGGTGAGGTTGGGTAGTGTTTAATAGTCGGATTTTACTGTATTTCATTTATATCGTATCATGTATGCGCACCGTAGCCAGTTAAAGTCCATTTTCTTCATGGTCCGGCGTGGTCTTGGTTGCTTTTCTTACCAGCAAAGTTATAATTGTATTGGCTACTCCCGCTAGCCTTAGCTTTTCTGTAATGAGAATGCACTAGTTCTCTCTGTGGGATTGTGTGCCCCACGTTGCATCATTTTATTGTTAAAATTCCAGCCACTTTAAATAGAAAGTCCCTTTTGATTCGCTTTTTTTGCATTAGGTAAATGAAGGTTTGCCTATTGTTGAATATTGTTTTAATGATATGCCAGCAATGGTCTATTTCTCTGTCTCTGTTATGTGCTAGACCACGCAGCCAAAAAGCTCAACACAATAATACAAAAAATGGACAAGACCTGAAAAAAGTTATGTTTATTCTGTCACAGATGGGGCTGACAAGGCAGATGACGATCGATCTAAGGTTTGTGCGCGTTTGCCTCATAAACTTGGATTGCAAGAACTGTCTGTAATTGTTAATCTATTGTTAATCTATATCTATCTATAACAACAGAATGACGGCCGAGAGTTAACCAAAGAAGAAAAGCAGCGTCTGAGAAAAGAAAAGAAACAGCAAAAGAAGAACAAGGAGAAGAAAGATGACAACACCGCACAGAAACGTGAAAAGGAAAATCCTGCCCCTTCCCCGGCTACAGGTCCCCAGCAGCCACCAACCCAAGCTCCACCACAGAGAGGTTGCTATAACATTTAAATTATATTCATTTTGTTTGTCATTTGAGATGCGTAGCCATTGTTGACTCCCTGTTGTTTGGTTTGCGCAGCCCCCTCTGCAATACCAGCTTCTGTTGTGGCTGGGCCTGTTGCCGAAGCCGCCGCAGCATCAGAGAAACCCACAAAGAGCAAAGCGGAGCTGAAAGCTGAGAGGAGAGCCAGACAAGAAGCTGAACGGGCCTCCAAACAACAGGGCAAGAAGGGAGACGTTACACAGGCAGTGGCTGGTAAATCAAAAGCAGCTCCCAGTGATCTGCAACCAGGTATTCTACAAGACTGAGACTTGATCGAAAAGTGTTTTTGCATGATCTGACAAATTCTTTTTTCATATTTTCAGTGGTTAAGCGGCTCCCCGAACATATTCAAGTGGACAACCCAGAGGTTTTAAAGAAACTAGCCAAAAAGTTAGAAAGACAACAAGTAAGCTTTTAGTTTTCTTTTTGTTGTATTTGTAGAGCCAATAAAGCTGCTGATAAGTTTGCTGTGTGAACACTTAAAAACACACAAAAAACAAGTAAAGGCTAATACTAATTTAAGTCTAAAATGCATGTGATTGCACTTAACATTTCTTTCAGACGCCAGGGCACTTTGCAGTTAAAAAGGTACAGCCGCAGTAGTAGTGTGCCGTAGTATTTAAGTTTCACGTCTTTAAAAATATATACTTGAGCAAGAAAGGTAAAAGGTATTTTTTCTTTTGGATGTTTATGGGTGTGCATTTTTCTTTTTTGGTCTGTTTTGTAAATACATTGTAGTGATTTAGTTCTGTAGCAATGATTGACGATATGTAGCTGTGATTAACCATGATTAACATAAGGTGTTAAACGTTGAATTTGTTTTTTAATTTTCTAGATTCCTCTCCGCTCTGACTACGGCTACAAAGTCAGCTTATTTTCTCACCTTCACCAATACAGCCGGAAAGCTCCCCTAACACAACAACTTAGGTATAGTACAATGCCATTTTACTTGGACATATCTACATCTTGTTTTGCTTTTCAAAATGTTTTCTCATTTTTGTTTGGCAGCATTCCTTCCACAGTGATCCATCCAGCCATTGTACGGCTGGGACTCCAGTATTCACAGGGAATTGTAGCAGGATCCAACGCCCGCTCTGTGGCTCTTTTACATGCCTTCAAACAGGTACGGCACAGATAAACATATTCTTTCGTAATGTAAAATATGTAAACCTTGGTTTGTTATTCTGGTTGTTGTAACTCTTTGCAGGTGATAAGGGACTACACAACGCCTCCAAATGAAGAGCTCTCGAGAGACTTGGTCAATAAACTAAAGCCTTACATCAGGTATATGGACATCTTACAGTTATTTTCATGAAAAGCAGCGTTTGCTTTCTTACTAGCAGTTTAATTTTCACAATTATTATTTTCTTTTACAGTTTTTTGAACCAGTGTCGCCCTCTATCAGCCAGTATGGGAAATGCAATTAAATACATCAAGAAGGAAATCTCAAATATTCCTAACCAGTGTAAAGATAAAGAGGTATGTGAATGATCTGTTTATTTTTTCAAAATATTTGTAATAATGAATGATGAATAACATGATGTGTACCTAACATACTGCCTTTTATTGTGCTCATTTTTCCAGGCAAAAAGCAAGTTGCTAAACTGCATTGATTGCTACATAAATGAAAAGATCATTCTTGCTGCTAAAGCTATTGCTAAATATGCAATCGAAAAGATCAGTGATGGAGATGTCATTCTTGTTTATGGATGGTAAGTAGCATAAATGCATTCTTCTTCATCATTCATTCTCTTGTGAAGCCATGCGAGGTGACTTTTGTTGTGATTTTGGGCTTTACAAAAATAAATTGAATTATAGTGTAAACAATGACACTCAAAACATTGACGTTAAATATTTGGGGAAAATATCTATAGTATTGTCATTGTATTTGTGTAAAAATAAGAATTCAGTTCACTGCTGTGAACATTTTAAACACGCCCAGGAGCTTGTGAGAACACTGAAATATGTCAGCATATGTGTAGAAGTCTAAACTAAGGGTTTACCTGGAAAAGTGCAATGTAAGTTGGTGGTTTTATATGTAAGAGTCATCGGAGGCGGCCATTAAAAAGAACATTATCCCATCCAAAAGTGATTGATCTTGTAGCCCTAGTACATTTTTCACATCTATTTCATTTCTAAACTCTCTCCAGCTCATCCCTAGTTAACAACATCTTGTGCGAAGCCTTTGAGAAGAACAGAAAGTTCCGTGTGATTGTGGTGGACAGTCGGCCTCGCCTAGAGGGACGAGAGGCCCTGAGGCGTCTGGTGCAGAAAGGCATCAGCTGCACTTACGTTCTCATTTCAGCAGTTTCATATATCCTTCCAGAGGTAGCCGTTTCAGGACACACAACCTTAAAGTTTACTTAACAAAAATATGGGATTTGTAAATTATTCTTGCTCTTACTGTCAGGTATCAAAGGTGTTCCTTGGTGCTCATGCTTTGCTTGCGAATGGATACGTCATGTCTCGAGTGGGAACCTCACAGATCGCTCTGGTGGCCAAAGCCTTCAATGTGCCTGTTTTGGTGTGCTGCGAGACCTACAAGTTCTGTGAGAGGGTGCAGACTGACTCATTTGTGTCCAATGAACTGGGTATGCTAAAAGTTAAAATAGATATTCCGCTCACAAATAGTTGAAAATTAACATCTTTTTTTTTTCCCCAAATTCCCAGATGATCCAGATGACCTCATTGTTACGCGTAAAGGGAAGACACAGTTGGAGGATTGGCAGGACGTGTGTCTCTTGGGCCTGTTGAATCTGGTCTATGATGTGACGCCCCCGGACTTTGTGGACCTGGTGATTACAGATCTGGGCATGATTCCCTGCACATCGGTCCCTGTGGTGCTCCGTGTGAAAAATGTGGACATGTAAAAAAAAAAAAAAGGTTGTGTGCATACGTTTTTCTGCTCAAAAACACAGTATGCATTTAGCACGCAATAAATTTATCTGATGGCATTCACTTTTTAAACCATGTTTGTACTATTTTAAAGGGGACAGAGCAAATTCTTGTGCTGCATACTTGCACTAATTTAGTTAAGTCACATTGATGTGCTATTCGGCACCAATATTTCAACATACAAAACACAGTAAGTTCATTTTCAAATGTCCTGAAGTGTTTATTAATTGCATAAAAACATTATTGATAAATCAGGACATTGAATCCAACCAGAAAAATACTCACACTTCAGTATAAAATCTGTCACAGTCCATGTGGAAACTGTGACTAAATGTACCTTTTTTTTCAGTGCAGCAAAGTAAACCATTTCACTTTGCAAATGAGTCTAAAATAATGAAACAAGAAACGCCAACGTGGTTTTGCACAAATTCCAAACAACTAAAAAAAGATTGCACTTTTGATTGCACAATTAACACTGTCAGTTTAAAATCCACCTATTTAAAAAAAAAAAAAGCTGTAACAAGTTTAGACAGGAGCTTATGTGCAAACTTTCAATATGACCCTTTCACATGCCAGTTTAAAACTCAGTAGTAAAATTTAAAATCTTTCATCAGTCAGTGTGATTTGGCCTCCGTCTCTGGGTAACCCACAGCAGAAAAGAAAATACTACAGTTGACGCCCCAAGAGGTCCGAACACCTGAAGAACTGGAAACTCCCCCTGGTGGCAAAAAAGGACAATTTTGAGCAAGTTCAAAGACTAAACCTACTTTAAAAAAAAAAAAAAAAGACAGAAGGAACCAACCTCCCGCAGACACTTGTAGCCATGGTAGTTGTCAGAACAGCTGCACTCAAAAAACCCAGGACCATATGGAGCACACTGAGAGTTTTCGGGACAGTCCATGGCTGTCAAAAGATGACAAGTCAACATTGTATCGTCTTTTTTGATTTCCCGGACTGTGACTTTTTTGTTATTGGTACACATTTACTTACACATTTGGCCGGTCTGGTTGCACACATTGTTCTGACCTTCACAAATGCGATTTCCTTCTTTCTCCTCAGTGTGTTTCCAAGACGTGGCACCACCAGGACAAAGTAAATTGATCGGTAAAATCCTAGAAAACAAAACTGTCACAAGAAATGCAGATGCCAAAGTCCAGTACTTTAGAGATAGGCTACTTACAGATTATTTAACTCGATAAATCCTTGAAATGCTGAATCGGAGATGTTGGTAAGTGGGTTGAGTGAAAGGTCGCTGGAAAATAATAAATGTTTCAACAGTTTGGTAAACGGTTTTAAAACGATAATCACATATAAAACATATTTCCATACATGATTGTTGCTGCAGATGCTTCCTGAAGACTTCCAACTTGGGTCAGAGAACAGTTTGACAGATCCAATCTGGTTAGAAACCAAGAAAATTATATACAGTGGTGGAAAGTAACAAATTATTATAGATACTTTTACTTTACTTAAGTAAATTTTATGATGAATACTTTTACCTCACTACATTTTAGAGCCTGTATCTGTACTTTCTACTCCACTATATTCTAAAAATTGGGTTAAAAGTATTTTATTATCAAGGACTGGTCTATGATGAACTGGGTTAGTCCCAGTTTAGACTAGGGTTAGTGGTGTACTTGTTTAGACCTGATTTAGTCGTTTAGTTGTGGTTAAAAGTCCTGGTTTAGACTTCGTTTAGTCATAGTTTAGTCCTGGTTCAGACCTGCTTTAGTAATAGTTTAGTTGTTAAAGTCCTGGTTTAGACTTTGTTTAGTCCTGGTTTAGACCTGCTTTAGTAATAGTTTAGTTGTTAAAGTCCTGGTTTAGACTTCGTTTAGTCATAGTTTAGTCTGGTTCAGACCTGCTTTAGTAATAGTTTAGTTTGTTAAAGTCCTGGTTTAGACTTCGTTTAGTCCTGGTTTAGACCTGCTTTAGTAATAGTTTAGTTGTTAAAGTCCTGGTTTAGACTTCGTTTAGTCATAGTTTAGTCCTGGTTCAGACCTGCTTTAGTAATAGTTTAGTTGTTAAAGTCCTGGTTTAGTCGTAGTTTAGTTGTGGTTAAAAGTCCTGGTTTAGACTTCGTTTAGTCCTGGTTTAGACCTGCTTTAGTAATAGTTTAGTTGTTAAAGTCCTGGTTTAGACTTCGTTTAGTCATAGTTTAGTCCTGGTTCAGACCTGCTTTAGTCGTAGTTTAGTTGTGGTTAAAAGTCCTGGTTTAGACTTCGTTTAGTCCTGGTTTAGACCTGCTTTAGTAATAGTTTAGTTGTTAAAGTCCTGGTTTAGACTTAGTTTAGTTGTGGTTAAAAGTCCTGGTTTAGACTTCATTTAGTCCTGGTTTAGTAATAGTTTAGTTGTTAAAGTCCTGGTTTAGTCGTAGTTTAGTCCTGGTTTAGACCTTGTTTAGTTGTGGTTAAAGTCCTGCTTTAGATCCGGTTTAGTCCTAGTTCAGGCCTAGCTGGTTTAGACCTGAGTTAGTAGTTTACTTGTTTAGACCTAAAAAATACTTTTAACTTATAAAGTACATTTTAAAGTGAATACTTTTACTTCAGTAGGAATTGTATCATACTTTTAGTACTTCTTCCATCATTGATTATATTATGATTACTGCGATTTTTTGTTACAAGATAATAACAGAGGAGAAAGTGTCAGTATCAGACAATATAATATATACCCAATGACTGTTTCGCTCGTGGTGCCATTTCTGATGCAGCAGCGGCCCTTGATCTGACCCGAGGAGTCCGAGCAGAACAGGCCCACTGCACTGTCGCTCAGGACCGTCCCGCTGCACAGCTCACATACCTGTGGGGAAAACATCTTACTGTCGGCTAGTGTACGACATGTTAATGATGACGAAACACGCACATTGTCAACCCAATATTATCACAATAAAACTACGACTTACCCGCAGCTCACTGGAGTTATAGGCGCCGTATAAAGATAATTTAAGAATAAAAACAACAAGCAGCGCAGGATTTAGCTGGTAGCTCCCAGCTTTCATGTTTGTCTTATGATCATGTGATTCACAGGGACTCATGTGACCGGAAGTAGCCCTATCTAACTGACACAACCCCGCTCAAAATAAATGAAATAAAAAATAAATGCAGGCTTTTTAACTTGTGTCTTGTTAGCGGGTGAATGCCTATATCTTACATTTTTATAGTCTAGCTTTTCATATTTTTTGTAGAACTTGTTTTTTTTTTTTTTACTTTGGATCGTACCAAATTAGATACTACAAGTGACACAAGTAACGTGTCGTTTGTCGTGCTGTGAAGAGAACTAACGTTGCTACAAATGAGACTTAGTTGTATATTTAGTATACGAATATGCAACTGTCTTTATTTTCATGGTATTATACTAGTACCATAGTCGTAAAACACCCCCGCTACAATGAGATGGTTCCGCCCAGGAGAATTGTTGCGATGCCTTGTAGGGCCACCACAGAGCCTCAGATTGCACAATGGGTCAGTGACAGTCATTTCGCTGCGTTAATGCTTTTATCCTTGTCACATTTTTCACCAGATGTTATATGTCCTTTTAGACTTATTACTGTGATTGTTGGGTGCCTGGAAGTCATGCAAAACCATTACACGTGCTACTAGCCCCAGTCTCGGAAAGATTTTGCGACGCTGCCGTGGGGCTCGGATATCTGCACATCATCCTGAACTTCAGCTGGCGCTACTAATGATCAGTCCTGGACCTCGAGATTGGCTGTGTTGACCTGATCGCTGGTTACGCCAAAATTGGATAATTATTTTGTATCTAACGCCTACTGGGAATGTGTATTTCTCAACAAATTGCAACATGGCTGCGGCGTAGACGCCAGTGAGAAAAGTTTAACACAGAAGGGGAGATTTGGCATGAAAGCTGGCTGCTGGATGACCGTTCGTGTGCCACACATTTGGTTGGTCGAGACTTGTGGATACGACGTGTGACACAGCCGCGTCCTGCTCCACTGAGGGCCCCGCCGACACTGACTGCAGTGGCTCCTGGAGAAGTACTGCTGCCTTCTTGGGGGCGCTAAAAGAAACTAACATCTGGCAACGGCCTGTGTTACGGCTTAAAATGCATTTTTCCATACCCGAAACGGAGGTGTGCACAGGAGAAAATGGATCAACCTTTGTGGTGAGTGTTATTTCCAGGTTGAAGTTGTCAAACAAACGAGCAGGTTGTTCCAGCTGGCCCGAGCCAGGATCATGTCTTGGTATTCCAATTATGCATTTGAGTTGGTGACTGTACCACTTTTCTTCAAGCCCTTGAAGGCAATTTCGGTGCATCAAAAAGTTGAGAGGTTTTCACATAATAACTCTGTGTACATCCTGGCAGCAGCTTTAGACATCTGAAGAATCCTATGCAGGTGACCTACTAGTACTAGTAAAAAAAAAAAAAAAGCTTCCAACATAATAATTGGTGTCTAAGAAATCCAAACAAAAGTACACTAGTTTGTAAACATAAAACTTTTTGGTAGAGCTCGTTTGTCCTGTGTCTGGGTTACCTCACACCTGTGACCAATGCAGTGGCCTTATGAGTTGATTGTGTATTTTTCCTTTTCTTCTTCACCTTCAGACTGAGCATAGACTTTTCTCTGACGATAATTCATGGTGGCTGCTCAAGGGCAACTGCAGCACAGCATCATCAGAGTGAAATATCCTCAACTCAGAAAGTGCTGTCCACTGGATGTCTGGAGGCGCGGGGTTATGGTCAGCATGTTGGTGTGACTATGTGGCTCACACTTGTGAGTTCAAGTGATTATGTTGCTAGGAGACTGCTATGGCTCAGCTTTATTTATCCGCCATAATGTACAGCCCATATTTGATTCTGAACCAGTGCTTTGAAATGTGATCTACATGTGAGGTACACATACAGAGCTGTTATTATGAAGGTTTGTCTAACATCCTATCATTTACTGGAATTTTGGGCTCTATTTCCATTATTTGTTTGCGAAGAGAACACCTTTCAAAGTCATTCTTAATGTTATGCGGTCATCAGGGTTTCTGTACGGCATTAAAAGTCATTAAATGAATTGTGTAAAAAATAAGGTAAAAAATAAGGCCTTAAATGTCACGAAAAAGCATTAAATAGAATTCAAACTGATATTAAATTAAACATTCTTGGAAAATAAAGACATTGGTCAACTAGTTGTCCTGCAGAAGTTTGACAAAAATCAAAAAATAGAGTCTAGGCTGCTGTTTGGGCAGAAATGATACACCATTTTTGTTCAAAAGTTGTCGGTTGTATCAAAATTTGTATTGAATATGGAAATTAATATTGAATACGCATCAATTTGTGGCTTTTCTGGCATTAAAAATGTAGTATTTGGGCATTAAAATGGCATTAAAAAGCATTAAATGTGACTTGCTGCTGCTACCGGAATAAACCCTGACTCATAAACTCCCTTCAAATAAAAGCAGTGGTATTGTTTATTTTGCAGTGTAGTACTCTGGAGCGGTGACATTGTGTATTGTTGGTTAGTTGTACTCACCTGTCGACAGAGGAAAGTCACCTGCTTCCCCTCTACCTCAGTCCTGTGACTGTGTGTGTGACCTTCCTCTGACCCGCCCACAGGAAGTGCCTCTGTTGATCATGACGCTGAGGGATGGCTTGTGTACCTTGGAACCAGTGCTGCCGTTCAATCTGCTGAGTTCGCGCAGAGTTTTAAGCATAACAAGTCCGGCACATTTTAAATATAGTCCCGTTTTCACAGACGCATTATTTCCTGATACAAACGCCCTGTCATATTGTATCAGACGTGTTGTCGCCAGTTTGACCCAGATGTGTGGAGTGTGTGTGTGTTACCGCTTAAAACGGTTGTGATTCATAATTTAACAGAAGAACAGATTGTATGTGAATATAAACAAACATTAGGGTTATGTGTAATGCGTGATGCGTGATTAAAATAACTGGTTTCTATTCCTTTCTAATGAATGAGTATGTCCTCTGCCTTATCAAGCTGCACTAAGCCATTCTTCCTTCCTGTGCCGTTTCTGCATCCTTGCATTATATTTGTTGACACTTGAAACACTATCGTTTCTCAAACTGTAGATGTACTTTTGTTGGAGTGGATGTGCCTTCTGGGGGTAGTGTGTGTTTTGATCGGGGTGTATGCTTCGATGAGGCTGCGTGTTGACCAATAACATGGGTATTCAGAGGGACAGAAGAAGAGGAAGCCGAAAGTGCTGACTCCTTCACTTGTCTGTAGCAGGCCCTTAGTGATGTTGCAATATTAATGACCACTGAAGGCATACTATTAAGTGTTTTTGTGTTGGTAGACTTGAACACATTTTTATTTAGCTCTGACATGTGTTAACTTTAATTGTTTTATTTATCTCAACTCTTGCATTCGATGTAAACAATGGTTGTTCTTTGGCTCAAACAGCAGTAGTGAATATATCTGTTATGGAGGATTAACTGAGCGGACTCTGCCAGTGGCTTCTGTCAAAACAAACATTGCTCACTGCCTCCTATTTACCTACTCATTTTTGTTACTATGGTGACTTGAAATCAAACAGCAAATCTTTAATGCTGTATATTAATTATCACTATCTTTCTCCACAGGCTTATAACATCCATGTCAATGGTGTGCTGCATTGTAGGGTCCGCTACAGCCAGCTCCTCAGCCTTCATGAACAGGTAAACCATCATGAGCCCCATCAAATCTCTCTGAACCCGACATGAAAGATCTCCTGTGTGCTTTCACTGCAAACCCAAAACATACTTTAAATGTCACCACGTCATCGACACAGTGCAACCTTTCAGTCCTCCGTACGGCGTGCAGCCGATATGGCCGAATGGCACAAGCTTTTCATGTGTGTTGTTTTTTTAAAGACCAACTCACCCCTGTTCCAAAGTTTACTCCGCCCATCCACCAAATTCAAAAACTGCTGTGAAAGGGGCGTGTCTAGGCTTCTGCGGGA
Source organism: Lesueurigobius sanzi (assembly GCA_900303255.1). NCBI lineage: Eukaryota > Metazoa > Chordata > Actinopteri > Gobiiformes > Gobiidae > Lesueurigobius > Lesueurigobius sanzi. Next base: position 15,900 of record OMNZ01089559.1, read on the forward strand.
GCGCGGAGGGAGACTGAGCCGTTTATATTCCCCACAGCGGCAGAGCTGCTCA
>OMNZ01089563.1:0-12666 GCA_900303255.1 Lesueurigobius sanzi
TCTCTTTACAAGCAGCACTCAGGGTTCTAGACAGGACACCACCACAGTACCACCACTGTCAAATATGAATTAAACATAAAATGCTAAACTTTGAGTATTCAATCAGATCAGCCAATCTAAGGTTACTATTCAAGATTATTAATAGTTAAAGGTTTGTCCAATTAACATCAGATCGGACGGTCAGAACGACGAGGTCAATGGTCAATACCAAAACGAAAAACTGCATGAGGACAGTCTGCATTTTCATCTAGAACAATCACAGAATGGAACAAACTTGCACAAGCTGAAACTGTGTAAAGACTTGAACAAATTTAACCTCGGAAATAAACACCAATTTCTAAGTACACAGACGTGTCAGCATTAATATCATAATTAACACCAAAACAAAACTAGATCAGATTTTAAATATGAGGATGGAAGGGCACAGGGGAGGTTTTATCTGCCTTTGACTAAATGTACTTTTTAATGATATGTGCATATAGTGCTGTGTAAATATTATGAACTGCATTGTTTTGAGATGTAATGATGTATATAGTGCTGTGTAAATATTATGAACTGCATTGTTTTGAGATGTAATGATGTATATAGTGCTGTGTAAATATTATGAACTGCATTGTTTTGAGATGTAATGATGTATATAGTGCTGTGTAAATATTATGAACTGCATTGTTTTATGCCCAATGTTTTGTAAGTTGTTGTGTGTCTCAGGAACTGCAGATGGAAATTAGCTCCAAGCGCTAAAGTCTGGTACAAAGCATCTTTTCATACTGCTTTTTGATTAATGCTCCTGTACATTGTCCCTGTCAAATAAATCAAATAAACTAAACTAAACTGTCTCCCTAACTAGCCATGGTGGCGGGTGAGACTTGATCCAATTCATTTTTATTATAGTGTCACTCAAATCTACAACCCTCCATCTTCCTGTAGAGTTAGATTCTCTCCCTGAGCTCGAGTATCCTGACTCTGGTTCAGGTCTGTCCCGTGTGTCAATACTCACTGTTCTCTTGCTCTTATAAAGAGCAACTAAACATCAAATCATGTTTTTTCTGCTGATAATCTGTCTAAATGGGTGTCTAATAGTGTTGCTGTCCCTGACAGTATTTTGACATTTTGGTGTAAACTTTTGTGCCTAAAACTGCCTGTGTGGCGCCCTCTGCAGGTTAAATGAGTGTAGCACATTTGAATTATCCATTTAAGTTGGCTCTGGTTGCATCTGTGACGTTTGCAAAGATTTGCCTACGTCAGCGACCCTGCTGCATCTTGCTCACGCCCCCTAGTGAGTGGAGTTGAAAGAGCGAGAGGGCGTCTTTTATATCGATTTTCAGGTTTGACGTTTACAAACATAGCATTTAGTTAGAATATTTATCAGAGCTTTGTGTTGTAAAGATAACTATTTAGTGCCAGATACTTAGTTGTTCAATTGTGTTTTTTGTTTTTGTTTTACGTTTAGTTGTGTTAGATTAGTTGCATATAGCATAGACCATCTGTTAGCATTAGTCGCATCGAGTGTTCATTTTCTGTTCTCCATATTTACTTGCTGTTACTGTGCCAGCCCAGACTCCGCCCACACACTCACCCCCTGCACGTCACCCCAAAGCCTCCAGCCTCCTCCATCTAAAGCAGATGAAGGCTATTTACAATGAGCCAGAATTCAACTAGGCTAAACCAGGTCCGAGCCAGGTCTAAACCAGGACTGAACCAAAACAGTGTGTAGTGGGGAGTAAACAGGAGGAGCAGACGTTAACAGTTACAATAGGCTTTAGTTACGGTGGCCCTGAAGTGCAAGTCACGCCCAAGCATGGGAACGCAAACACAAAGCCACAACGCAAACACAAAAGCCACAATACAAAAACAACCCAACCTAGCCGACAGCTGATATTGTTGTGCTATATATTGTCGGTATTTTTTGTTATATTGACATTTTTTACTGTGATTTTTACTTTGTGACTGTATGTCTATGAAAAGCGCTCTATAAATAAAGTTCACTAACTTATTTTTTTAAAGGAGTGAGCAGTAATTACTTTTTCAAGGTTAGTGTGACAGCACTGAATATAACACGCAAAATATCAGTGCTGAGGTACCTAAAAGAATGATTTTAAGCTTCAATTATGCATGGTATGTCCACTTTATGATCCCACGCCTAAAGAAAATGCTGGCAAGAGGACGTTTTCTCTCACAATGTCACATATTTTCTGAATTATGGGGCCTCTACAATAGCCCTTTCCCTTCTCTCAGCATTCGCGATCACCCGCTACACACAATTCTCTCTCTCTCTCTCTCTCTCTCTCTCTCTCACAACCACATTCTCACTGGGTTGTCGTTTCTGCCAGTTCACAGCCGTCGAAAGCGCGCAGCCGTTTATGCTTTTGAGCTCCACATTGTTTGAGAATTTCTCCGAAGCATCAGCAAAATGTTAGCGCCGGGTCATTCATCATCTCTCTTTCATAAACAGTTCCTCTCCCACTACAACTCCCCTCTCTCAGAAAACACATGCACATTTTTTTGAGGGGGGGTGGGGGGTGTAGTTTGCCTCTGAACTCTTGCGATTCATCATGCTGTCACATTAGAGCCGCGTGTGAGTGTTGAAAGGCCCGCGGTGGAGGCAGGATCCCGGACCATGTTAAATACCCCATGTGTAAAATCTCTGGTTCATTATCACCATGACTCTGATGTAAGCGGCTGAGCGGGGCATTAGTCAGTGCACCTTACGTAACTCGCGGCCCATTTTAATGTCATTGGATTGTCCTCTAGGAATCTGTGCTCTTTCACTGAACCAAAACCTAGAAAGATATTAAAGCAGCAGACAGTAGGCCTCTTGTTTGTAGCCTCACTCCACAAACATATACTCACCGTTTCCTCCCTGAGCTCCTGGTTTGCATTCTGCTAATTTGCTGCTGATCCAGTGTCATTTTCCGCCTCTTCACTATAGGCTCCTGTCCATGCTGTTAGCGCATTAACACTTCTTGACTGACGTGGAGAAATAATTGGATAATGCTATATGTGGCTGCCTGCTGTGGCGTGATTGTGTCTCGCTGTGCTCCTCGTGTAATCCCTCTTGACACTAACCTCAGAAAATCGCTTTAAGGGGAGACACTGCAGGCAAAACAACCATTTTTTCTTTTAATTTTCAGGTTTTGAGTCAGTTTGTACAGCGACGTATTGCATTCATTTGAATTGTTTTTATGAGAAAGGTTTCTGTTTCTACAAGAAAAGTTTCTTGTTATATGTGCAAAATAAATCCTGTTTTTTACGAGAAAAGTTTCTGTTTAATTATGTGATGCCTATTGATGGACTTCATTGAAGCCGTTGGCTACTGACACAAAACTGTCAGAATGATGCTGTTTAATGAGCTTTAATTTCAATATTCGTATACATCATTATGAGATGTCACTGAGCCGTCCTGACAGTCATTAGCATGTCAAACGTTCTATGGCACACTCTTATGAATAGTCTCATAACTATAGATCAGCAGAAATGGTGCATGGCATTGTGTCCATATCCTTATTCTGGTGACAGTATGTGACGCTGCCTCATTGATGAAGTATCTCATAGAGGTGTGTATCACCATTGGTAAAAAGCTTTTGCAGAGCCCATATGTCACCAGTTATTCACAGATTCTGAAAGTTTAGTCTCAAGCTTTCCAACGATGTGTAACACATGGAAATATAATCTGATAATATTTGGAGAAGTTGCAGCCACTTGAACATAGGCATTTTGGAAAAGGTAAACCTGAAAAAGCCTTCTCTCTGCTTGTTTGAGCACAATGATGCTCATTTGCATCTCAGTTCGTCACCATTTGTCATTGGCTGAAGCGACTGCCAGTCAATCAGTTGGTGGTGACGTACCGCGGTGACGTAGCGCTAACATTGTTTGTTTTCTATGCTCAAATGGCGGCGGTACTGACATTTCTCTTGGCGCCACTTTCATATGGACAACGTTTTTGAAAAAGGGGGTAAAAATCGCAGGAGACTCCATAGACATGGGAACAGAATTTGGTGCTGATCTTCGTGGGACCAGGGGCATCTTGCCTGGGCAAGATCGCACACAGACTCGGAGACTACTGGAGGTCGCTAAAGAAACATCAGCTTGTAGCAATGACAGAAAGGGACACATTGGGACTTCTAAGGGAGAATTCTTTGGATGAAGACAACGCTAAGTAAGCAATATAAGCTTAAGAATACTGTCGGAAATGATCACACCGGAATGTCCAGTATGGCACACGCCCCTGAATATTCTGAAAATACACCTGGTTTTCAAACACAAAATGTATGCTTTCAAAGATACCAATGCTGTTATCTGAAACATTGAGAGGCATCTCTGTGATCTCAACTATCAGATGCTGCAAAAAACGAAAATCAATCATTTCGAAAAAATCACTGCTATTTTGCTCGGATGTTGTGCTGGCGACTTGTGTCCCTCGTTGACTGGTCACATATTAAGTTAAATCTTATAATAGGAATCTAATAGAACGTTTGACTTAATGACTGTCAAGACGACTCAGTGACATCTCCCAGTGCTGCACATATACCAATATATTGATATAAAAGCGTATTCTGACATTTTTGTGTAACCAAATGAGCAAGTCCATCAACAGGCAACGCTACTTAAACTTGTACTTTTGTCACAAAAACAGGGTTTATTTGACTTTTCTCATTAAAACTCTCATTTTTCCTGTAAAAACAGAAACTTTATTTATTCAAATGAATGCAATACGTTGCTCTCAAACAAACAACATAAATGAACTAATCTTAACTATAAGGAGTGTAATTATTGCACTGATTCAGCGTTTCTCCATAGAACTATATGAGAAATAGAAATTTCAATTTCCAGTTTCTCAAAGTACATTTCTTTACCACCTACAGACTCCAAAATTTCCAGTCTTGTACTTAGGAATATATTGAAGGTTTGTCCAGAGGGATTTTTCGATATTTACTTCCCAGCCTAATTTATTGGGTTTTGAACCCAGAATACAAGGCAAACTTTGAATTTTTACAGATTTATTCAATAATACCTAACCAAAAAGATATCCAAAATCCCCTTTGAACAAATCTTTCTAACTAATACATCAACAAAATAAAACCACAAATTTAGATTTTGTTGCCAAAAATATTATTAATATAGATGTTATTTTATTTATTTAGGCAATTTTTACACATAAAATGCCTTACTGTTAATAAAAATATGAAATAACAGAAAAGTTGCAATAAAATGTTTGTCAGGAATATACAGAAATCGATATTGCACAATGCCTTAAAAAGCTAAATACAGCAACAGTAAAGTATCATATTTTTTTGAAAGTTTCGAGTTTTCATTTTTCATTTTGGGAGCGATGATGCGTGTGTTGGCGCTAACACAGACACAGCAGTCGTCTCGTCTGACAAAGCTGTTCCTTTTGGGGAAGTCTGGCGGAAATAAGAAGACATGAAACTCTGGGATCCAGCGCCTTATGCGTTTATGATAAGCAGAAGCTTTTCCCTAAAGCACCATCTATGTCTTGCATTTTAAATCATTCTCTTGATTCTCTTGCATTTTTAGGTCTAATGAACTGCACGAGGACCTAAGCTGCATGTGTCCGAACACAGCGCATGATACAGAGGTCATTCCACTCAGTAGTGGAGTCTGAATGACCAGAGAGAAAAATATAGTGCATTCAAAATTTCCCATGATGCATCTTGAAAAGTAGTGAACATTGATGTAGGGCTCAAACAACTGAATGATTTATCGAAAACTATCGAAAACTCCTGGGCTGTGCAGTGAGGAGGAGGGCCGCCCACTCCTCAGTTTACATGTAGCATGTGTGCAGTTGCCTACCTGTGTGTCCAGCATTATCATGTCATAATAAAATCTCCTTTATTGGTCCGTGTGTCTTTATTGAAGTGTGTTTGATTGAAGGGCTCTGTGCCACTGCATTACCCAGTGCAGTCCTTCTCCAGCGAGTCTCTGGCTCCAACTTCAACCTGCGCTAATCGCTCCAAATGCTCATGCCGCTCATAACGTGATGGTCAATGTGTGTCGACATGTATTCACGCAAGTTGGTCTTGTTTGGTAGGAATGCAGCTTAATGCTAAGAAAAAGATAGTGCCTTTTCTGTGGCTGGTCCTAAACTGAGCTGCCTCTGTTTTTAAATCTCTCCTGAAAACATATTTCTTCTCCTTGGCGTTTGGCTTACTTTGAGAGTTGACTTTTACCCCGTCTTCTTTTTGCTCATGTAACTTTACTATGTATCATATACAGCACTTTGGTCAACTGTGTTGTTTTTTAAAGCGCTCTATAAATGAAGTTGGATTGGAATACAAGGCGTTATCTCTGTGCCACTTTGGACTTAACGAAACAAAGACTGTGCGTGAGGAAAGGTTCAGTGTTTTCGCAAATGGCAACAAGACGAAGCAAATGCTGACCCGGGAGACCAACCAACGGCTACTTTATCAGAGTCTACAAGTGCTAATGAGGAACAGACCCAGCTTTCACCTGTGTCAGCCAGCGCCAGTGAGAAACGTGAGCGCACACCTTCAGAAACGGCTTCAGAGCGTCCTCATGTCATGGTTTTAAATACAGTATATTCCAAAGTTATGGAGCACAAACGAGAGAAAGCAGGTGTAAAAGTTTGCTCTCTTGTGGTCACCAGCATGACACGGTCTTATGAAAGCTCACGGCAGGTAAATGGTGAAAATCTTAGGACCCTTGTTATATCGCTGATGAAATGGCATCCAGTGTTCCACCCCAGAACACATGAAGTCAGTGACAGATTAAGTAATCCACTGTGCAGAGAGAAAATCTTATCCTTCTTGATAATTGCATAACATTGCCAAAGGAAGAGGCTCAAAAGAACCATGTGCAGTTTGTTATGTCACTGTAAAACAAGAGTGAAACCAGCAATTTCAAAATGTCATGTTTTTAATGAATTTTTAACATAGTCTGAAGGTTTTTAACTCAAAGACAATTAAGTATAAAAAGATTTTGAGAAGTTCTCCGTATTTTCTTCCTTAATTTCGTTCATCGTGAATAATCATAAAATTGCAATACTTCATCTCACAGTAATCGTGACTCAAACCTTTTTAATTGTGACATCCCTCCCGACCTAACCGACCTTAACCAATACCGACCTAACTTCTGTTCAATGGGCCTCATTCATGAATGTTCTCTTCACATACTGTATATGAATATTCCACAAATTCCATATATGGGCATGACAAGAGCAGGAGGCAGTATTCATTTACATTTACTGAAGTAAATATGAGTAACTTCTTGAAGTTACTACACATTTAGAGACATTTTCTCACTTACTTTTTTACCTTTTGTAACATTTTGAAGTGACAAATGAAAATGAATTCAGTTTAGTTAATTAGACGTCACAATTTTTAGATAATTATTTTCTAATGTAAGAGAAAGTGGACATAAAGTGCTCAGGAAGTCAGTACCATACAGTCGTTTTTTGGGGAAGGTGCTCTTCAGTGTTTGGCGAACAAAAACTTAAGAGAAAACTGAGAGACCAAGGCACTCTTCCCACATTGTAATTCTCTATTTACATTTTCTAAAAAAGCCTTTAGTGTACTGGGCTAATATATTAAAATATTTTAAAACCAGCAATATCTTTTAAAAGATTTTAATATACAGTATATTATCCCAGTACAATAAAGGCTTTTTAGAAAATGTAAATAGAGAATTATAATGTTTTCTAACGTTTTGTTTACATGAGTATTTAATATTTGTATGCTACTTTATTATTATTTTAATTATGTTACTCTTATTGTAAATAAATACATGTCTAAAGTCTCCTCCACTGAGAGCAGAGTGGCTGTCACCTTAACTATCTCTGCTCTATACCACCTTCATCACTTTCATTCTCTCAAATATATCTTCAAATAAAATCATTTTTAGAAAAATGTTACTACTGATGTGAAAGATTTACAATTTTTGGGTCCATTTTGACTGTGATAATATTGTAAAACTGCAGATTCTTTGTGCACAAGTTTGTTTCATGGATGAGGCCACTCATACCCACCTTCACACTGACACCACCATCACTGTTGACACTATACATTTCTCTGTGTAGTCCTCCCCTTTGCAACGCCAGACACTTTTGAAGTCATTGGTTCCAAAGCCATTCAGCATCAACTTGTGAAGCTTTGGGACCCACGTTCAAAGGATTATGACAAGTTGCAACCCCCAAAAAATATGCTGTTTAATTTGCAGTTTGGTAATAATTTCATTCAGTATTTCTTTGCAGGGTTTTGTTGATTTAAGCACTGATTGTAATTCTCCATATCAAAAGTTATTATAAAAGAATGATCTGTAATTGTCAAGTCATCATTTGCTGATGAAGCCTTTTGGATAAAGAGCGAAACATCCTACACTTCAACTACAGAGTACAGATGAAGACGGAAGAATCTTTGCCTACGATGGACAGCTCCTAAGGCTCATGACCCACTTTTAGGTCCAAACCCACCAGCTGAGAACTACTGCTCTAGAATAGAGTCCCAGTAGTCTTCACCTTCATGAATTGAGATATTGTTTTTGCATTTACGATGAGCTCTGTAGTCTATATATGCGATGTTCTAATATTCTGTGTGTAGAAACATACAGATAAAGCCCATGTTAGGCGGACTGTACCAAAAAAACAATGTATAAGTAGAGAAAAGAGCCGCAAAACAAGTGTGGTACCTGCTGGGTCCTTACTTGTTGCATCTAAGACACTGCAGTGTTCAAACGCTTTTATGTGATCGATGGCCTCAGTATTTCACACTTTAAAATCTCCACTGATTTATTACATGGAGTGCGTCTGGAATCCCAATAATCTTACCCCACCCTCATGAATATTCATACACAAGTCTTTTCTTCTCTTTTTTACAGTAAGCCAGCAGCTTCTTTTGCCTCCTCCACTTCTCTTTTCTCTCCGACTTAGATTTGTGGGCCTGTGTCTCGCGCCTCGTCCCCCTGGCAGCTGTGTGATTATGGATGGAGATTAGACGGCAGCGGTGGGCAGGAGAAGACCTCAAGTGATTATTAGGAGACAAAGAGCGCTGCCTCATCGACCCAATGAGTCACACAACAGAACAAAACAGGACGGAACAGAAAAGGGCAGAAGAGACCAGGGTGTTCAGCAGAGACAGTGGGAGATATACAGCTGAATAGGAATGTAGTCAGTTTCATGTACTTGTCCAGGTGAACCTACTGAATATGTTCACATGTTTCAATACAAAACATTTATTCCATCATTGATTAAAAAGCTAGAATAGTTGAGAGAATAGCCATTGTCTTGGAGCTGCTGTGGGTACATTTGCATATCAGCCACAAAGTGTATGAGAAAGTCCGTCCGTCTTCTTCCACTTATCCGTTGCCAGGTTGCGGGGACAGCAGTTCAAGCTGCCCGGCTCACATTGCACCAGTCCCTTATGGCTCCTCTGGGCGACGTAACGGTCCTTGATGGTCTCATCATAAGGGGCTTCTGAACCGCTCTTGGTCTGACCCGTCACCTAGGACCACCACGATGAGGTGACGGCTCGAGGAGGGGTGTATGAGAAAGTAATGAATATATTGAATCAGAGGTTACATTAACTGAAAATTCTCTGTCAATGACTGAATATTTTGAGTTTTGACAGAAATTTTTGAAGGCTGTCTTTCATTTTGAAGGATTGAAAATCAAGCCATCTTCAACTTTTGAACGTTTTATACACATTTTAACACACACCAAATATATTGCTCACAAATTATATTTAGATTTGCATCCATTTATCCTGTAATCTGTGTTTTCTTACATGTATAATACTACGTATATAATGAGAAGTTAATTAATGAAGGTAATGAATGAAAATAGCTCATGACAGATTTTTTACAACCCTGTCTGTCAAAATGACTGAGAAAAAATATCCCTAGTGAAACCACTGTATTGAATTTATAATGAGTTTTTGTACTGTCCATAACACCCTCAAATTATGGCCAAAATGTACTACAGTGGCATCAAAAACTTTAGGCATAACATGATGCGTTTTGGAAACACTAAACAGAGGTCAAAGTAGAACTTTTTGGCAGAAATTAGCAAAGGTATGTTTGGGGTTAGCCTGGCCTGAGCCATCTGTAAACTCCGGTCAATTATCATTTCCTACATGTTACAGTCTGGGTCTGATCTCAGTGGCTGAGATACATCGGTTGAATTTCTTTGGACCATTCAGCGAGCGGGGGAGGCGGGTGTTGTAGGTGACGTCAGGCATATGCAGGAAAGGATAATACGGATGGCTAGAGCCAGGCTAGTGATTGGGTGAAATCTGATCCAATCGTTTCGAACTTTTAAAGGAGTTGACCCCTCCCACCTGAAAATGGAGCGCAATTGTGAAGATCCAGACCCTCTGTCCGAAATGAGTACGAGAGTATGGTAAGACCAGGCTAGTTTGGGGTAGAAAGGGAACAGGATTTCATGAAAAGAACATCTCTCAAACCGTTGGAGGTGGATCGATCATGTTTTGGGCTTGTATTGCAGCCAGTGGCCTACAGGGAGTATTTCAGGGTTAGAGGAAGAATGAATTCAATTCAGTTCCAACAAATTCTGGGAGAAAACGCAACACAATCTGTGAAAAAGCTGAAGTTAAAGAGTGGATGGCTTCTAGAAATGGACAATAATCGGATGAGCACACCTCAAAATCCACAACGGAGGACCTCTCGTGACACAGTCTGAAGGCTTTCCCATGGCCTTTTACACAGTCTCCTGACCTAAACATCTGTCAAAATCTCTCCAAGGAGCAGTGTGTTCAAGACATCACAGAAATCTCTCAGTTCTGGAGGACGATTGTTATGAAGAATGGACATTGCTCCCTAAAACTGGATTTGACAAACTGCCAGCCTACAGAAGCTTTAAGCTATGAAACTGGTTAGAAGTTATTTGATATACTTATACAGGGTACCCAAACTTTTATCATGACCTTCTTCCTTTTCTGAAAATGTCAATGATAGAAATAAGACCTGGTTTTGTTTGACAAGTAAAGGGAATGTGTAATATTTAATTGGAGAGCATTTGATCGTGAACTTGCTTCATTTTTCACATTAATAGAAATTTGGACAAAAGGTATCCAAACTTCTGCACCCCACTGTAGTGACTGGTATTGCATTATTATGTCTCATCAGAAAGATATTGTTGTTGAAGTCATCATCTGGACTGGATTATTTGAGTTGAGTTGCCTCAAAGCTAAAACAACCGAGTACGGAGTAGAGCTGGAGTCAGTGAGAACTGCAGACTGAAGAGGTGTAGATGACTGAGAGCTGAGAGCACAATCTTTGGCATTTCTTTAAAGTGAATGAAAGTACCACCAGTTTGAGAAACACTGATTTAAAACCACTATAATGTAGAATACTGCAATGTAAATATATCCCAATACTCTGATTTTATGGCAAGTTTTAGGTGAGTCTCGTTTTTATGCAGATACTTGGTATCTTACAGACTCAAATTGAAATTGCGGGGAAAGTGTCCATCGGTGAGACAAGCAATTCGAGCGTGTTTATCTGCAGAGAAACAAATATGAGGCTCCTGCAGCACAGCCAGACATCATCTTTGTGCCCAGACCATTTCATGCTCAGGGAAATCGACCAAGCGCAGCTATGGGGCCAAATAAGGTAAGACTGCAGCGTAAAAATGGACAGAATGATGGTCTTTCTAGTATGCTCCTTGACTAATGTTCCAATTGCAGTATGTCTCTAATTTGGTGTTATCTAATCCTTATCCACAATACGTTTATACCTACACTGCTACTGATCACCTGGACAAACCAAAATCCTGCTTCTCTTCAAACTTGCTCAAGCTAAACAGCAATGAAATTAAACTTGTTATTGGCACCAAATCCACCCTCAACCGACTGAGCTGCCTCTAGTTCACATGGGAGCGTGAGCCAGCCTTCCTGCGTACATTAAAAGGTATTTTCTTAAATAATTATTAATAGGAGATATTTTGATCAATAGACCAGAGCAACGAAAAGGTTAACGCCCCCTTTTCGGTGAGAGCAGAGGGCCCGTCCTTTGACATTAATGGGGAAACATCAGCTGAGATCTTCACGTTTACGTCTGAAAAGTAACAATTTATGCATTTTGTATATTGTGGCTTAATTTGATCAAATGGGATCAAATCCAAGATAAAATTCAAATGCCCATATAACTTTGAGTAATTTTGCAGCTTCTTATATCTCAACAATTGCTTCGTTTTTTGACCTATGAATGGCTAAACACTTTATACTGAAGTCCGAACATGTTAACTTCCTGCTAACTTTAGCCCACTTTAAACATCAACTGTCCGCTCTGTGAATCATCTACAGCAAAAAAATCTCTTGATTTGCTAAACTCTTATATCAGACAAAAATACAAAATGCATAAATTGTTGCTTTTCAGACGTAAATGTGAAGATCTCAGCCGATGTTTCCCCATTAATCTCAATGGACGGGCCCTCTGCTCTCACCGGAAAGGGGGCGTTAACCTTTTCGTTGCTCTGGTCTATTGTGATGTGAAATTTGTGTCCAAATAGTCTCTTTTAAATTACTCTTTGATGTGAACCATTCGAATCTGATCAAATTTTTGAATAAAATGTGTGTGTGTCAAAATCAATTTTGACAAAAGTAATAGGTTGCGTTCATGTTGCAGAATGTTTTCAACTCTACGGGAGAGAAAGAGTTTTTGAATGAAATTTCCAGA